>CAUYRT010068416.1:0-91450 GCA_963574885.1 Lepilemur ruficaudatus
TTTAATTGGCCAATTAATTTCTTTCTATTTTTAATAGAGATGGGGTCTCACTCTTGCTGAGGCTGGTTTCGAACTCCTGAACTTGAGTGATCCTCCTGCCTCGGCCTCCCAGAGTGCTAGGATTACAGGCGTGAGCCACCACACCCGGCCTTTAATTTTCTTATAGTTTAGTTTTAGTCCTAGGGATATGTGTAGGAGCAAAGGAAGTGTTTATGTAACCTCATTCCAATTAGCTTTTGAGCCTTTGTCATAAATAGCTCTCCGAGAAACAGTGAGGTCTTGGGGGAGAAACACCACCACTGTTTTTGTCACATTTTCTGCGAACATAGCAGTCTCACCTCACACAGATCCATGTTCCAGTGAAACAGGATGCTGCAGCCTCCCCACAGAAATGCCCCACAGCTGCTGTGACTAACGTGAGGTGACAGACAGAAGACGAGCAAACATGGTGACACCCTGGATGGAAATAGTCCTCAGACTTTCTTGGCCACGGTCAGCCCTGGGGCTCCTGTGTCATCTAACTCCTCTGGGTTCTTCAAAACTGCCCAAGGAACATCTGAACGGGGACACTTGCCCGGCCCGGTCAGGTCCAAGGCCACTGCTGCTCGGCAGTGCCATGGGTTCGACCTCAGCACCAGCCCGCTTAGGGCCTGTCCTCCTGCTGTCACCGTGGAGTGTGCAGGTAACTGGCCTGACATGGATGCAGTTGAAATCCTGTTGTTGGATGCCCAGCCTTTTTCCCTTTTGGGAAACGAGACTGTTTTCTTATTATTTCCGTAGAAATTGAAAGAAATTGAATGACGAAGGATTTCACAGCAGCTTCTTGTTGTGACTGGTTATCACAGACAGTCCCGCTGACAAAGATACTGACCTTGACCGAGTTTCCGTCAGGCTCCTCTGAGCCTCCTTTTCGCCAGGCGTGGTGCGTGGGCCTTGTCTTCAGCCTGCCCAGCTCCATTTCAGCAGGAAGGCTGGGCCCATAGTCCCCAGTACGTGAGCTAAGTCTCTCTGCTAATAATCGATAATTATAAATCAGCAAGTATTTACAAGCCTCCTGCTACAGTATCGTGTTGTATTAGTGCACTAGGGCTACCGTGACAAAGCACCATAGACTGCGTGGCTTAAACAACAGAAATTTATTCTTTCACAGCTCTGGAGGCCGAAAATCTGAGATCAAGGCATCGGCAGGGTTGGTTTCCTCCAAGGCCTCTCTCCTTAGCTTGTAGACCCTGTCTTCTCCCTGTGTCCCCACATGGTCATCCCTTGGTGTGTGTCTGTGTCCTAATCTCCTCTTCACATAAGGACACCAGATATAATGGATTAAGTTCGCCCTAATCACTTTTTTAACTTAATTACCTCTGTAAAGACTCTATTTCCAAATAAGATCACATTCTGAGGCCTGGGGTGGGGGTGGGTAGGACTCCAACATATGAATTGGGGATGGGAGGATAAAATTGGGCCAGAACACATGTGCAGCATAGAGATTTACTTATACTTTAATGTAGGGTGGAGATCTATTGATATTTGCCCACAGTTTGTTTTTGTTGGGCTAGACACATCTGGAATAAATTAAAGTAAAAAATTTCTCCCATCCTCTGGATGCCTGAGCTCTCCTCTCCCTGAGAGAGAGAGAGAGAGCCACTTGTTTATTTTTACTATTTGACAGGATAGGAGAGAATATTCCAGAACAGAGTAGGACACCCTGGAAATGATCCATCCCAGGGTTTTGTATTTGGAAGGATTATGCTCTAAAGGGAATTAACTGTATTGTCCAAGAAAGAGAAGGGCTCAAAGTTTGGGGCTTGAAGGATTTAGGAATAGAATGGTTTTGTCTGTGTGTGTGAAGTGGAGTCTTTGAGACAGGGGAGGGCAGGAAGCAGGGACATGTGTAAGGAGAACTTGGATGGGGACACTTGCAGGTGAGAGCTTTGGCTGCAGAAGTCTCCACTCTAGAGCTTGTTATCAGATGCCTTGACAACCTCAGCGTAGAGCCCGTCCTCCCTTTCTTTTTTTATCTGAAACAGGATCTGGTTATGTTGCCCAGGCTGGTCTCCAAGTTCCAGGCTCAAGCCATCCTGCAGCCTCAGCCTCCCCAGTAGCTGGGATTACAGGGGCATACCACCACACCCAGCCCCTTCTCTTTTTCTTGTATTTAGGGATGGAACCTTGAAGAGCTGCGGTCCCCAACCCCCGGGCCTTGGACCAGTACTTGTCTGTGGCCCATTAGGGCCCCGGGCCACAGAGCTCCAGCTCCATGCCACCTCCCCTGGACCCCAGGTTCATGGAAAAATTGTCTTCCATGAAACTTAGGATCGGAGGTCCCCCCTGCACACATAGCAGGGGGTGAGTGGGAGAAAGAGGGAAGCTTCTGGTGCTGCTCCCCATTGCTCCAATCACTGCCTGAGCTCCCCGCTCCCCATCCGTGGAAAAACTGTCTTCCATGAAACCGCCAAAAGGGTTGGAGACCACTATTGAAGGGTGTTAGCAGAGCATGTGGCCACTCAGCTAGATCCTGTAGTTTCCAGCCTCCTGGCAGGTGGGTGTGGTCAAATGACTAAGTCTGAGCTGACAGTATGTGAACAGGAGTGCTCTGAATGGCTTCTGAGTCACCCCCGGGAGACAAAGCAGTGAAACCCGGAGTTTCTCTCTCCCCCTTCTCAGCAAACATGGACAGGAACAGCGGTGAGTCAGCTTTGACCACGCAATGAGGACAGCACCCTAGGAGGTGGCAGAGACACCAGAGGACTGGAACCTGGGGCATCTACCTCCCTAATCCTGGACTGCTCACCTTGGGACTGTTACTTGAGAAAGAAATAAACTTTTAACTGTCTGGAGCCTCTGTGTTTTAGAATCTTTTTTTTACAGCAGCTTAGCCTGTACTCGTATTTTATATCTAGCAAGTGAGAAATTGAGTCAAACTTTCTGCCATGGAGAAGTTCAAATCATTTTATATCTGATAAAGAATGCTGAAATTGCTTCCTCCTTAAAAAATCTGTTATACTTGATTTTATCTTTAGACCTATGAGAAAATTTAAGTATGTTATATTTCAGGAGGGACAGTATCTTCTTTGGACTAATATATAAAAATATTTTTGACAGAGGGAGGAGAACACTTTATACTTAAAAAAAATTTTAATACATTATAGAAAACTTAAAAATAAAAAGATGATTGAGAAGAAAAGTAGAATCAGCTGAGAAGAACCACCCTCAATATTTTGTATTATATTCTTTCAGGCTTTATTCTATGCACACATAGAATTTTATTGTTGAAATTGGAGTATCTGTGTGCACAGAATTGCATCCTGCTTTTTTCCCTTGTGACATCACAGCATCAGTATACAGTATCCCAAGATCATTAGAAATTCTTGAAAAACATTATGTTTAATGGCTGCATGATATTTCTTCTCACAGCTAGTCTGTATTTTATTTGATCATTTCCCTTTTACTGAACACCTAGGTTGTTTCCCACTGTCTTTGCTATCGTACATTGCAGTTGGCAGTCTATAGGGGACAGATGTCAAAGATGTGGAACAAAGGAAAGTAGGAGAAACCTTCACAACAAAGAGGAGCCTAAGGAACCAGCACAATTAAATACGTATAATGTGGTATCCTGGATGAGATCTTGGAGTAGAAACAAGGCACTAGGTAAAAGCTAAGAAAATACAAATGCAATATGGACTTACTTAATAATAATATGTCGATATTGGTTCATTAATTGTGACAATGTACCTTATTAATGTATGGTATTAATAATGAGGGAAACGGGGGTGTGGGGTATATGGGAATGCTCTGTACTATCTTCACAACTTTCCTATATGTATAAAATTCTTCTAAAATAAAAGCTTATAGGCTGGGCGTGGTGGCTCATGCCTGTAATCCTAGCACTCTCGGAGGCCGAGGCGGGTAGATCACTCGAGGTCAGGAGTTCAGCCTGAGCAAGAGCAAGACTCCATCTCTACTAAAAAAAAAATAGAAATTAATTGGCCAACTAAAATATATAGAAAAAATTAGCTGGGCATGGTGGCTACTCGGGAGGCTGAGGCAGGAGGATCACTTGAGCCCAGGAGTTTGAGGTTGCTGTGAGCTAGGCTGACGCCACGGCCCTCTAGTCCAGGCAACAGAATGAAACTCTGTCTCAAAAAAAAGACAAAATTCATCTCAGAGAGGAAGGTATGATGCCAAAGAGCAAGAGTTCTTGCTGGCGTCACATTCTGTCTCCACCATATGCTATCCGGGTGACCACAGTAAGACATTTAACCTCTCTCTGCTTCCCTTTCCTCCTTTGTAAGATGGAAACACTGACAAGACCTACTTCAGTAAGCTGTTGGGAAGATTAAATGAGATGGCATGTAAAGCACCAGCCAAGCCCTGGCATATAATTCACACTCTGTAAACTTTATATAAACAAAGTAGCACATACTTTATCCCCAGCCGTCTTCCTCTGTCTGTGTTCCTGATCTGGGCTAATAGCGTTGCCCTTCGCCTACTCAGTCTTCCAAGAACCCTGAGTCATCTTTGATTCCTTCTTCTTCTTTGTTTCCCACATCCAGTAATTCACCAGGTGTTATTGATTCTAGCTCTACGATGTCTGTCATAAACAGCCACCTCTCCCTGTGACCTCCACGACTGCCCTCAGCTCCTCAGCACTCTCACTTGGGCCACGGTCACATTGAACTTTCCGTCAAAGGCGTCTCCACTGCCAATGTGCTTGCTGTACCCAGGCCCTCCCTACGCCGTCTGCAGGGGCCATGTGTGAGCCTTAGGTCATTCTGTCTCCTTCCCCGGGGAGTTTCTTTCTGCAGGCAGGATTCAGTTGCAAGCCCTCAGTACGGCATTCAAAGCCCTTCACAATTGGGCCTTCTCTCCCTTTGGCGTCTATTTTTATATTTCACCTTTTACTTTGAACCGAGAATACATAAATATGAATCAAGACATTTAAAAATTTCAGGTGAATGACTGTATGTGGCCCTGGTAGAGGGCTTTATTAATTTGGCTCCGTGGGGAGAATGAACAATTCTTTATTAAACCTCACAGAGAGATTCCTCATCAGGACCTCCTGTAACTAGGGCGACCCTTGTTTATACCTGTGGATTCCATGTAATTTTTAAGAGTGCCCCCATTTCGCTCTCAAAAGTGCTCTAGTTTGGGCAATAAGTCACATTGTTGCCTAGACCCCCCGGCCCCTTGTCACAAGTCAGGCTGAAGGGATGCCGGGCAGCAGCAGAGTGAGCATCCCTCCTCCTTCCCACCGTGCTGGCTCCGGGAGTCACTCTTTGCTTGTCAGCGTCCCCTACTTCCTTTTGGAACAACTTCAGGGCTGCTCAGTCCTTGCTGGAGCATCCCTTCCAAGGTATTGCCTCCTACTTTCCCAACCCCTTTATTAAAAACTGCTCCATGGCCCTGTTCTCTGAACCTAGTTTTGATTAGACAAACTAATAGCTAAAAAGTGGCTGGATGTGCTACCTTCCCGGAGAGCGTTTATGAATTTTAAAAGGACCTTAAGAGCCCTGACCAAAGAAATGACTAATGGAGGCATTTCAGGAGAACTGTGTAGGTGTCAGCAGCAGTGTCATTAAAGTGATGCATCAGAGGCCAGGGATGGCGTGAGGGACCAGGGATGACGTGAGCCGTTGCTCACACTCTGACCGACAGGAGAGAGGGAGGGAGGAAGAGGTGGGTAGGAGGAAGCACAGAAGTAATGAATGACCCTGGAGACGGAGGGCAGCGTGAAAATTAAAAAAGAGAACAATTCAGAAAAATTACAGCTGGGAACTCTCTGGGCATGTATTTGGAAAGTAAACATGAGAAGAAAATTGTCAGGAGAGGGAAAATATTCAAGCTGTTACAAGGAAGCAGCAATATTCCAGGCAGCCCGAGCCAGGCAGGCGCAGAGTTGGAGGCATGGAGCTGCGAAAGGCTGCTGGGGACCCGCAAGCTCCCTACCTCCGCTCAGGACTGGGGGACGTTTCAGAGTCTGGGGTGAAAAGGAGACCCCTAGAGGAGGCGATGGGACCGCATCTAGGAAGGAATTCCATAGGGGTGGAATCCCTTCCTTCAAAGGGGCGGGAGAATCTCATTTATCTTAAAGAGAGCAAAATAAAACAAGCATAAATGCCATTTTTGCATTTTGTATTAAAGGCTTAAAATCAAAAAGAGAAAATACCAAGGTTTGTGAGAAAGGCGTAAAATAGACAATCATATACCATTTGTGGGATTAGAAATAGGGATAAGATTGGGCATCAATCTTTTGATCAATTGTGTATCAAAGCTTATATAAAGAAAGAAAAAATAAACAAAAACAGTTTTATACAAACATCTATTGTGTTATTATTTGCAATAGTGAAAAAATAGAAAAAGCTAAATATGCAATATTAAGGGATTTATTAAATTTATTATGGGGCATATGATGGAATATTCTACTATTAAAAGTTATAAGAAATATGAACATGAAGAATATCCATATTATATTTAAACCTAAAAAAATTTTATAGAACAGTATTACACATGATTTCAATTGTCCTATTATGTATGCATTGTAAAAGAGGTTATATATATACTATGTACATGTATGTGTGAGTATATATATATATATATGAAGATAGATACAGATAGATAGATAGATATAAAACCTTTGTTCTGTTTTAAACTGAGCTCACTGACCATGGCCAAGGTGCAGGTCTTGATGTGCTAAGGTCCCTCATGGTCCAGGACTTGTCACATGCTGTCCCTTCGGCCTAGCTGCCTAGACCTCTCTCCCCATCCATTCCACCCTCCTTCCCCTGGTAAAATTCTAATCATTCTTCAGAAGACAGCTGAAAGGTATCTTTTTTTTGAGACAGGGTCTTGCTCTGACTCCCAGGCTAGAGTGCAGTGGCATCATCATAGCTCACAGCAACCTCAAACTCCTGGGCTCAAGTGATGCTCCTGCCTCAGCCTCCTAAGTAGCTAGGACTACAGGCGCACAATACCACACCTAGCTAATGTTTCCATTTTTAGAGATGGGGTCTTGCTCTTGCTCAGGCTGATCTTGAACTTCCAGCCACAAATGATCCTCTTGCCTCGACCTCCCAAAGTGCTAGGATTACAGGTGTGAGCCCCCATGCCTGGCTAAAGGATACCTTCTTTATGGAAGCCTGCCTTCCCTGACAGCTTGCCCTGGTCTGATTCCTCCATCATGTGCTGTCTTACAATAGTTCCCTCTGTCTTTAGAACAACACCTCAATTTGCATTAATTCACATGTTCATTAGAATAAATAATTATCTTGTCAATATCTGCCACTCTCACTTGAAGGGAAGCTATGCCAGAGCCCAGACCATATTTTTTTTGTTCACTGTCATATCCTCATACCTAGGCAGTGCCTAGCATATATTTTGTTTAAACAGCAGGAAAAATCTTGTTTAAATTTTAATGATCTCAAATAGATGTTCTTAACCGAATTAGACAAATCCTCCACCAACCTGGTTAACCACTCTAGTTCGTTTGGGGTGTAGTCACAGCCAGAGGCAGCCACAACTTGGTGCACATTTCGAGAGGATTCGCACAAAGCAGAGATCTCTCTGTGCAGCTTCTCCTGAGCACCAGCTGGCCAACGGACCCACGCGTCAGACTCAGGGCACTCTTATTCCCTACACCCTCATTATTCTGCTGTTCAGCCTGCTAGAAATGAGAGACCACTCTTCATCTTGCTTAGTAGTGGCAATTATCTGCCAACATAAGATCACACCAGAGAAGATGATTATGACCTATTGAAACATCTTGCCCAACTCAATATTGATCATGACTGAGTGATTTTATGAACTCTTTGAGAAGCATGACTCCCTACACCCTAGTAGAAGTCTGTGTATACATTTTGTCTTCCAACATAGCAATCATCAATAACTATCAAAGGGCCACTTTCATGGAATATTGCTTACAGGCAGGTAGCCCCACCCCACCTTTCTCTGAATACCAGCCACTACCACCATCACCCTCACCCCCACTTTCACCCTCACCCCCACCTGCCACTCATCTTTCCTCCCTCATTCTGGAAAGGCCTATTTATCAGGCCCTCAAAAAGTTGCTACACCTTAACTCTTAGGGTGAAACAACAGAGCAGTATGTGTCAGCTGATAGACACAAAAGAAAGTCAGTCAAATCCAAACACAGCACAATTTAGACTTTAAATAGACTTAATCCTGAGTATCTCAAATAACCATAAAGAAAAATAAGCAGTCTTTGAGATCCACAACATTCCTGGCTGATAGACTTACAGCACCTTATAAGATAGACTTAGGGTGCTTTTCCACAGTTCTGAGGTTAAGCAGAAAACATGTTAAAAAAAAGAAAAAGAGAATTCTTGCCTCAGGGCTTTCATGAGCTAACTCCCCATGCATTCAATGACTCACTCTTGTTTGCAGTCATTCATTTATCAAAAGTGTATTGAGGACCTGCTTTTGCTGGCCAGCGTTTGGTTGCAGGGAATACAGCAGTGATCCAGGACACATTCCCTCACTTACGGAAAAGCAGATGGACGAGAAGCAGGCAAAGCCATAAACATGGCACTTGCAGACTTTCTAAGTGTCATAAAAGGAATAACCTGGAAAGGGAGGGAAGGGGACTAAGAGGGAAGGTGGAAAAGACAGAGTAGCCAGATGAGGCCTCTATAAGAACATAATATTTAACCTGAAACCTAAAGGGTGAGCATGAACCGGCCATGCAAAGAGTGACCTAGACAAAGGGAACACATACAAAGTTTCAGATATGGACAAGAGCTTAACGATAAGAGCTGTGTTAAAATATAGAAAGCAAGCCACTATGGCTGTGGTGTAGCAGGGTACAGAGGTTGGATAGCTGAGCTAAAGTTGGAAAGATATGCTAGATTCAGTTTGGGTTTTATTTTAAAAGCTATTGGAATACCATATACAAAAATTAACTCAAAAAGGATCAAAAACCTAAACACAAGAACTAAAACTATAAAACTTTTAGAAGAAAACATTGGGGGAAAACTTCATGACATTGGATTTGGCAATGGTTTCTTGAATATGACACCAAAAGCACTGGCAACAGAAGAAAAATAGGTAAATTGAACGTCAGCAAAATTTGAAACTTTTGAGCATCAAAGGACACTATCAAAAGAATGAAAAGGGCCGGGCGCGGTGGCTCACGCCTGTAATCCTAGCACTCTGGGAGGCCAAGGCGGGTGGATCCCTCAAGGTCAGGAGTTCAAAACCAGCCTGAGCAAGAGCGAGACCCCGTCTCTACTAAAATTAGAAAGAAATTAACTGACCAACTAAAAACATATAGAAAAAATTAGCCGGGCATGGTGGCACATGCCTGTAGTCCCAGCTGCCCAGGAGGCTGAGGCAGAAGGATCGCTTGAGCCCAGGAGTTTGAGGTTGCTGTGAGCTAGGCTGACGCCACGGCACTCACTCTAGGCTGGGCAAAGAGTGAGATTCTGTCTTAAAAAAAAAAAAAAAAAGAATGAAAAGGCAACCCACAGAATGGAAGAAAATATTTGTGAGTCATATATTTGATAAGGTAGTAATATCCACAATATATAAAGAACTTCTACAACTCAACAACAAAAGAAGAAACAACTCCATTCAAAAATGGGCAAAGGACTTTAATAAATATTTCTCCAAAGGCTATATACAAATGGCCAACAAGCATATGTAAAGATTTTCAACATCACTAATCTCTGTGGAAATGCAAATGAAAACCACAATGAGATATCACTTCATCCATTAGGTTGGCTACTATTTAAAAATAAACAGAAAATAATGAGTGTTGGTGAGGATGTGAAGAAATTGGAGCTCTTGTGCATTGCTGGTAGGAACAAAAAATGGTGCAGCCACTGTGGAAAACAGTATGGTATTTCCTCAAAAAATTAAACGTAGAGTTAGCTAGCATTCTAGGTATATACCCAATATAATTGAAAGCAGGGACTTGAACAGGTACATTTATACACCAATGTTCTAGCAGTATTATTTGCAATAGCCAAAAGGTAGAAACAACCCAAATGTCCATCAACAGATAAATGGATAAACAAAATTTGGTATATATGTACAATGAGATATTGTTCAAGCTTTAAAAAGAATGAAATTTTGATATATGCTACAACATGGATGAAACTAGAAATCATAGTAAGTGTAATAACCCAGACAGAAAAGGACAATAGTATGGTTCCATCCATATGAGGTGCCTAGAACAGTCAAATTCATAGAGACTGAAAGTAGAATGGCAGTCACCAGGGGCTGCAGGGAGAAGGAAATTGGAAATTATTATTTAATGGGTACAGAGTTTCAGTTTGGGATGAAAAAGTGCTAGAGCTGGATGGCGGTGATGGTCACACAATAATGTAGTGTACTTCATGCCACTGAATTATACATTTAAAAATTGTAAATTTTAAGCTAGGCGTGGAGGTACATGCCTGTAGTCCCAGCTATTCAGGAGGCTGAGGCAGCAGGATCCCTTGAGCCCAGAAGTTGGAGTCCAGCCTGGGCAATATAGTGAGACCCCCATCTCAAAAAAAATGTTATAAAAAATAGTGAATTTTATGTTGTGTATATTTTGTTACAATAAAAAAAGTTATTGGAAGGCATTGAAGAGTTTTAAATGGAATTCTCATGATCTGACTTGCCTTTTTGAAGAGCTCATTCCATTTGTTTTATGAAGGGTAGAGTTTTCACAGATGGGAAATAGATAGAGACAAAATAACAAGCTGGTCCACGTGAGAAGTGAAGAGTTAGTGACAGTGGAGATGGAGTAGAGTGGATGGATGGTTCTGAGATTGGAGGTAGAGCCACAGAGCTAGGTGAGGGGCAAAGGGGAGTAAGAAAAAGGATAAGTGAAGAATGACACTGGAGTTCTTGGCTTGAGCACCTGTGTGGTGTCGTTAGTAGGATGAAGGAGACTGCGGGAAGTTCGTGTCTGCAATGAGTGGAACTGAGAGTGCTGCTTTGACGTGTTGAGTGTGAGATGTTTATTTTGCCGTCAAAGTGGAGATGTGAAGCAGGAAGTGGAATGTATGAGTCTGATGTTAAGAGAAGTCTAGGCTGCTCCATGTCAGTGACTACATCGATGATATTTCAAGCCATGGGACTGGATAAAATGAGAGAGAAAGGGAAAGGGAAAGAAGAAGGTGGAGGAGGAGGAGAAGAAGAGGAGAGAGGAGAGGGGAGGAGAGGAGAGGAGAGGAGAGGAGAGGAGAGGAGAGGAGAGGAGAGGAGAGGGAGGAGAGGGAGGAGGGGGGAGGGGAGGGGAGGAGAGAAGGGGAGAAGAGAAGGAGAAAGAGAAAATAGAGAACAAGTCCAAGGAACGAGTTCTAGTCCGCTCTGACATTAAGAGCTTCAGTAAAAGCTGGGCACGATGGCTCATGCTTGTAATCCCAACACTTTGGGAGGCCAAGGTGGGAGGATTGCTTGAGGCCAGGAGTTCAAGATCAGCCTGGGCAACACAGCAAGACCCCATCTCTACAGAAAAGTTTTTTTAAAAATTAGCTGGGCATGGTGGTGCACACCTGTAGTCCCAGCTACTTGGAAGGCTGAGTCAGGAGGATCTCTTGAGCCCAGGAGTTGGAGGTCACAGTGAGTTATGATCACACCACTGCACTCCAGCCTAGGCAACAGAGGCAGACCCCATCTCTAAAAAAGAGAGGAGGGCGGGTTCAGTAAAAAAGGAGGAGTGATCAAAGAGGACATATGGAGAGGCCAGGAAGGAAGGAGAGAAAGCGGCAGCAGTTGGTATCACAGACACCAACAGAGGAGAATGCCTCAATTGGAAAGGAACTGTCGCCTTTCCTGTGGAGGGAACGCAGAGGAGATGGGTCATTGGGCCCGCAGGACCCAACCACCTGCCCAGTCTGGGAGCCTCATCTCCTCTCAGGCTGAGCTTCAGTCTCCTTGCTGTGCTTAGAGCAAACCACGTTTGTTTCACCTGAGCGTCTTTGTGTTTGCTGTTCCCTCTGCCCGGATGTTCCTCCCACAGATCTTAATGTGGCTTTCTCTTTATTATTTGGATCCTTGCTTAAATATCACTTCTTCATGATGGCCTGCCTTGACTCCCCAATAACCCCAGTCCCTGCCTCACCCCAGGCCCTAATCCCTAACCCCAATATATTTGCCCCGCAGTGCAGGATCACCAGCTGAAAGTATGCTTCTTGTTTGTTTTACTTGATTATTTGTATTCACTCTGCCCACTAGAATACACAAGGGAAGGGGCTTTATCTGTTTTTCATATCTGTATACACAGGGCCTAGCTGTAGTAGATGTTCAACAAATATCTGTCATGTGAATGGATAAATGAGTGCAGATGGAGGATGGTATAAGATTTTGCTGGTAGAAATACAAAGGAGGCTCATCTTCTCTTGTCACTTTTGACAAAGTTATTGGCCAAGAATTAGTTTGTTTGGGGTTTTTTTTAAATTATAAATGAACAAGTAAATTGTATATATTTATGCAGTACAAAGTGATGTTATGATTCACAAATACGTGGAATAATTAAATCAAGCCAATTAACATATCCATCATCTCAAATACTTACCATTTTTTGTGGTGAGAACATTTGAAATGTACCCTTTTAGCAATTTTGAAATATGCAATATATAATCATTAGATCTATATTCACCACACAGTGCAATAGATCTAAGAAGAAAACCATATTTCTCCGGCCTCGCTGAGATTTTATACCCTTTGATCATCATCTCCCCATTCTCCCCACCCCCCAGCCTCCATAACCACCATTCTACAGCTGAGAATTAGTTGGTAAGGGAGGTAAGTTAAGAGAGAGAAAAGTGAAAGTCTAAAATAGGATTTCAAAGAATGGAAAAGTAGGATTCTGCAAAATTAAGTAACCACTTGTGTTTTGTGAGTCCAGATTCAAAGTAAATTTATTTAACAAATATTTCAGTGTCTACTCTGGGCCATACCCTGTGCTGTTGCTGGTGATTTAACAAACTTCTAGAAGAAGTGCTAATGACATTAAAAGGAGTTGAATTTACTTCTGTTCAACTCTTATTTTCTGAGCACCCATGAGACAAACCATTTACTTAGCACTCCAGGATTACATCCGCGTCATACGTTGCTGCTGTTCTCACAGATACTACAGACTACTTAGGGAAGCCCAATATTTAGACAGGCCAATATACGTGACCTACAACTTGAGGCCAGGTTAAGTTGAGCAAAACTACTGGGTAAAATCCACCTGTAGATGCTCTCTGAGCTAGTCTTTTTGACTGCCATTTGTCAAGAGTTTTATTTTTTCTTTAAAATTGCTCTTCCTTAGGTCCTAATTAGTACTTCACAGGATAGGGGCCCATGTAGAAGAGATGGTCTCTGCAAGAAGCGGATCAAGTAACCTGTGTTTGGTTGCAAGAAAAAGAAAACCCAACACAAACTGCATGTGTAATTGTAAAGTCCAAAGATAGGGTGGGAATCAGGTACAGTTTGATCAGGACTCCAGCAAAGTCTTGGCAGCTGTGTCTCTTCCACCTTCCTCTGTGGGTTACCTTCATCCTCAAGCTGGAGTCCTTTAAGACAAGATAGGTGGATGCATCCATTTCAGGCCTCTGATCTCCAACACCATTCTAGTGAGAAGGAGACGGAACTTTTATTTCTTCAATCATCAAAATTCTTCCACTCTAGTTGACCCAATTTAACCTTAATTCTCACACCCATCCAGAACTAGTCACTGAGACCAGGGCACTGTCAGGGGATGACTGTCATAGGTTTAGAAATAGGAAGGGAATCTCTGAGGCAGTCACCATGGCAACATGGATGGGATCATGCTGATTGGTTTAGGTAATTCAGGGATACCTCCCACACCTTTGGCTGAGGGTATGGGTATGAGCAGTCAAAACCCCACCCATGAACATTGTGTCAGAAAACAGAGAGGGAGAATCCTGCCAGAAAGGAAAGCAGCAACGTGCGTCACAGATAGACCCTATGAAACTGGAAAGATTCGGACTCATTCACTAAAGGCAGGCAATAATGTGGTGAGTGATGTCTGGGGAAATGAGTCAGTGCCTGTAAAGCATTTTGTAAGAATGACCTACTAAACAATAAAAGCGTAATCGTTGGAATGCTTTGTACACACACTAACTCTGCAGATTGCTAGCCCGAGCCCAGGATTACTTTCCTGCTGCTCCTCGGGCAGCAGCCCTCCTTGCCAAGATTTTTGTTATGGGACCAACTGAGCCTAGAGAGTTCTTTAGCTCCTCATTCTTTCATCTCTACAACATTTATTAACTATTTCATAACACAGCCCGCTCAACATCAAAAGAAAAAAAAGTTGGGGAGGGTCAGCATCCATAGAGCCAAGACACCCCCTTGTACCCTCTTCTCAGCACAAATCTAGACAGAAATTCAGTAGGCCCTTCATTGGTTCAATATCTCTCATTGCCGTTTTCTCTGGAGGGGGTAAGTCCATTTCCACCTACCTATCAGCCGCGTCTCACCATGGAGATGTCAGGGAGACTGCTTGATGTGGATAAGAACACTGGTGTGGGAGCCATCCCAGCTGGGTTCTAGACCCAGGCAGACCGTAGGCTCTACGGTGTGACCTCAGTCCTCTACTCTCTCTGGGTCTGAGTCCTCCTCTGTAAAATTAGTTAATGTCACCCTCTCACGTCTTAAGATTCTAGGTTTCTATGATCCAAGTTAAACTTCTCTGGTAGAAAAGTTGCAATCTGGGTTCCAAATTTAAAAAGATGTTCTGTCTTGGTTTGGGTGTCCACAGGACACAGACTCTGTGGATTTATTTGTATGAGGACGTTTGCAGGGAATGCCCTGGGAATCAGTGCGCACGAGGGAGGGAGAGAAAGGAAGCGGTTGTGTTGAGGTGGAGTCATAAGGAGAGCCTCATCCGTCATCACGCAGGAAGCAGCCAAGCTGGGATGGCCCCTCAGAGCCAGAAATGAGGCCAGAGTGCTGGGGTGCTATTCCCATCCCCCGCCATCAACAAGTCCCTGGGTGCAGCTTCCCCCAGGGAAAGGGCCTTGACCTTGGGCCACGTGGTTCTCTTGGCAATTGCCTGAGGAGGACTCAGAACTTTAAAGTAGCCAACACTCCCAGAAACTGGGCATTTGGGGATCTGAGTGACTGATGGGCCACAGCACCCACTACATGCCCCACTCCCACAGCCTCTGGTTATGTGGGCCAGGGTGCCTGGGGCTGTGTCTCTTCCTTCCCCAGTCTCTTCCCCACATGATGACCCAAACTACCCAACTTTTGCTCTAGTGACTTCCTGAAGGGAGAACTAGCCCTGGAGTCCTGCTCACCTTGCTTTCATGTGATGGTGTGACTGAGCATAACTCAATTCTGCAAACAGCCCTCTGAGGAAAGCCAGGCTCCCAGGCATACAGAGGATGTTACTTTGACCCTTGAGAGCTAAGGCACTGTCTGTTAAAGGACATTTTAATTTACCCCCAGAAAAAGGAATTTGATGCATTGAATGTTGCCTCTGAGAACAGCTCTATCCTGATATATCCTTGTGACAGCTGATAATGCCTTGTGAGATATTATTAACATTTCCTTAATTTATACCTGTGGGAGCTAGAGACCAGCAGCCTTTTTTCTGAAGGGGTCGTAAGTCTGAAGAACTCTCTCCTTCCCATTGCTGAGAGTGGGGAAAAAAACATTATTTACAAACTGAGATAACTCAGCTGATTTTAACTTTTTTTTTTTTACTTGCTGTTTTTCTCTGACTTAATTATTTTAGAGTATGCTTTTCTTATATTTATGTCCTTTGGTTTTGAGCAAAAGGCACATCTTAAAAATATCTAATCAATAAGGAAGATGCAATTCCATTATGCATCACTTCCTTTAATAGGAACTATTTTAAACTTGGACTTTCTGGAACTAAGATATCCAGTGGTTTATCAGAAATAATTAGACATTTCAAATACAGTATGTTTACAAGTCCTCAACTGCCTCTTTGGATGTAAATTTATACAAAGCCATCCTAAGGATTCCCTTACAGGTAGCCCACTTGAAATGACCTCCCTCGTTGAAATAGAATCATCCTACTGTGGTTATTCAAGAAGAAGTATACAGATACAAAACCCCCAAAATAGTTATTGTTGGAATCAATCAGGGGTTTAGAAGAATTCAACTTTCCAAATGTAACTCCACGTGTTAGAAGACAATTTCCTGGTTGAAGAATTTCTCACCATTATTAATCAATTGTAAGACTTTTACTGAGAGTTCATTTTTATGCCCAACACTGCTGGTATAAAAAAAAAAATTCTTGCCCTCAAGAAATTTACAATCTCATTGGGGAGAACAGACTAACACATGAAATAATTAAAGCACAATTAAACCCGAAATGCTGTAAGTTTAGTGGTAGTTCAGGGAGGGAAGGTCTCTGTCACCACAGGCTGATGTAAATATGAAAGCTTTCACAAGGGGTTAGGAGTGAAGCCTTTGAAAGCCCCAGTTGAACTGCAAAAATATTTTCTGGGAGGGGCAGTGTTTTAAGTGCTCATTACTTTTTCATGCCTTATCTATAAATTATGGATTGGATTGCTGAACGCTGAGTTGTGCTTGAAAGGAATAGGTGAGCTTGGAGGGAGGGAGGACATAGAGAAGGTCTGAGAGCTGGTGGCAGTACTTGAGGGAGGGCAGGCCTGGGGGAGAGTCCCAAGTGTCAGCAAGAGGGTGTTGACTTTTGGTCGCGGTGGACAGAAAGACACAAGGAACACAAAGAAGGGGGAAAGAGGCAACAAAAGAGAAAGTTTCGCTAAAACAATTTGTCTCTGTTCTAAAATTCAGGGCTAAATTTGCTGACCCAGTGTCTTAATCCATTTTATGTTGCTGTAAAGGAATATCTGAGGTTGAGTAATTTTTAAAGAAAGGTTTATTTGCTTCACAGTTCTGATGGTTGGAAAGTTCAAGATTGGGCATCACATCTGGTAAGGGCGTCAGGTTGCTTCCTCTTACTGTGGAAGGTGAAGAGAAGCTGGCATGTGCAGAAATCGCAGGGTGAGAGAGGAAGCAAGAGAGAAGGGGAGGTGCCAGGCTCCTTTTAACAGCTAGCTCTAGGGAGAACTAATAGAGGGAGAACTTACTCAGCCCTGAGGGAGGGATCCACCCCCATGACCCAACACCTCCCACCAGGCCCCACTTCCAACATTGGGGATCAAATTTCAATATGAGGTTTGGAGGGACAAACATCCAAACCATAGCACCCACCACTGAGTATAAAGTGGTTCAGAAATATTTTGGCCGCTTTTTTCATTCCAAATAACCCTCAGTCCTGGGAGTAACACAGTCACCACCTACAGGGGGGCTTTTTTGGTCCCCCCACATTTTTTTTTTTTTTTGCCAATTCTCAGCCTTTGAAAGTACAGAACATGATGAGGAAGACCTGAGCCACAGCCACTAACTCACTCAAAACTTCAAAGGAGAAACCCATAGAATGCATAGTAGACAATCAACAACAATAATAACCATGGATTGAACAAGATCTCTCTGCCCGGGACTGCTGTATACACTTATATTCAGTATCTTTTTTAATCTTCAAAATCACTTATTGAGACTGGTGTTATCCCATTGTGCAGATGAGAAAAGTGATGCTCCTGGAGCTTATGGAACCTGCTTTAAGGGAAGGACTAGAATGAGGTCCATAATTCATCCACTGAATGAATAACTGAATGAATCGATCAATTACAAATGCCCCATGGGAATAAAAATCACCGGAATCATCAAGGCTCATAAAGTGCCTAAGTGACGGTGAAGCACTTTCACATATATTACCTGTCTTTAGTCTCACCACAACAGGGTGAGAACACATTTTACTTTTTCTCCTTCTACAACTGAGAAAATGGTTACCCAGAAAGAGTATGAGACTCACCCATGGTCTCTCAGCTAGTAAGAATAAATTGAAACAGCATCCAAACCCACGTGTTTGAACACCAAAGCCTCCTTTGTTCCCACCAAAATCTCCAAGTCCAGGAACAGGAAGACAGTCTGAGGGTTAGGGGGAAAGGACACCCTCACATGGATGAACACAGTATGACTTAAAGAATTGATTTGACTTTCCCATGGTTATTATTATTGTGATTCCCTGTATCTCCATTATCTTGTATGCAAAACCTGCCTTTTTTCCAACGGGGGATTTTTTTTTTGAAACTGTATTGGACAGCAGGGAAGGTGAGCACAGGCAAAGACAGCATCCTACCCTGAAACTGGTCTTGAGCAGGAGAAATGCTTAATCATAGTGATCTCAAGAATTAGGAGAGAAGCCAGCAGGGTCCCTGGGGTTTGTGAAAAAGAGGAAAGGAAGCATAGGGGAACAAGAACAGACATGAAAGGTGGCATCAGGGCTTAGTGAAGAGGGACCTGCTTGGTCCCTGCCACGGGGGATGTTACCATGGCAGTGAGGTCCCTGGGAACAGGGCCTCTTCAGCCAAGCTCTCAGCCCAGCCCCCAGCAGCCACTCCACTAAGCCAACCTGTCTCTTGGAAAGACCATGTGGAAACCATTATGATAATGCAGTTCCTTGCCGACTTTGCCATTGGGAGCACCATGCAGATCCCTTGAGCCAGACTTTCTTCAAATGGAAGGACGAGAGGAGTTGCTGCCATGGCAACGCAGTTCCCCTGCCCATTTTTACTAGCGGAGAGCTGGGGGAGATCCCTGGAGGAAGTGGTTCCCCACCTACTTCACCAAGGCAGGGAAATCGCCAAGGACACACAGATGGAGAGGAGCCTTAGGGAATGTTCCCTCTAGCCTGAAATGGCTGCTGAAGTTGCCATGGCAACCAGATTCCTTGCCCATCAAACCATGAAGGAGGGAGATCAGCTTCTACTTCAGGGCTTCAAAGGACCCTGCTTGTGCCGGCACAACTCCTGGGGCCCACTCAGGCGGGCACTGGGCTGGTGAGTCCACTGTAGATGAGAGGCATCCCGGAGCCTGGCCATTTCCAGCGGTGTCTGGAAGAACTGACTATTAGCTCCTTCTCTGAAAGGACAGTGCTAATCCAGTTTGGGAGAACAAAAGGAAACGCTTAAAGAAGACATATGGACAGTTGCTACCAATCTCAACAGTGGCTTTGTCATCCGGAAGCATTTGAATTCCACGTGTCATACAAAAATTTCCTTATTTTTGTCTCTGTTCTTGAGTTCTCTGGGATAAATCCCTTAACTAATAGTAATGCATCTAATATTCAAATAGGTGTGTTTTGCTTCCTGGGGGCAAAAGGATTGGAAAAGGAGGCTGGGAGTCGCTGTAGGGGAAAACATCCCATCCTTCTGATAGGTTCACATTTTAATATCCAACTTATGTATGTATGTATGATTCATATGATTCGAATTTAGTGTAAACCAGGAAAGAAATGGAAAAATGAGTAGAAATGGAACTGACCAAGAAGCTGAAAGGCATGAGTTCAAGAACCCAAACTCTGTTGAGAGCAAGAAGTGTGTGACTCACTGAAAGCACAGCCTTTGGAATCAGAAACCCCGGGTCTGCATCCCTGTCCATCATTATCTTCTATTACTCAAATTCAGAGACTAATATGAGTGGAGAATGAATAAAACATGCAAATATAGATTTGATTGATTTTTTTTTTTGCATTTCCTTTAGCTGGGCCATTTTCATTCCCATCTGAGTTCAGAAAAATAACATCACTTGACACATGATGGCGGTGGGTGGTAAATTAAACCAGCTAACAGGCCACATGGGTAAATTTGCATTAATAAGAAGAAGGAACTAAATTTATTTTACCATCATTTTACTGTCCAAGAACTACACAGAGACATGGCAACAGTGACCTCAGTACACGATGCTGGCCACAGATGACGTTTCATGTTCATTCCTAGGTTATCACAGCAACATAGTGAAGTCAGTATTATTATCCCCATACTGCAGTGGATAGAACTGAAGCAAACAGAGGTTAAGCAATTTTTGCCTAATGTCACTTGGACACTAAATATAAAATGCCCAGGCAATGCCCAAACCCAGTCCTGGGTGCAAAGCACATGCTCTGTGCTACTAATTTCTAAGCTTTTGTAGGGGTTATGAATGTATCATAGAAGTTGCCTACCACACCAGTGGCATCTGGATTCATTGGAATAGGATAATAAAAATGAAATTGAGGGAATTATTATTAATTTCCTTCTCACATTTTTCATTTAGTCTCAAATCCTCCAATAATGCCACTGTTTGCTCTCCCAGCTTTGGGCAGTCCCTCCCACACGCTACCTTCTGCCGCTGGGTGCTCCACTTGTGTGATCTGATTAGCTCTTAAATGCCACAATAATTCTATGATTTACATTCCATTTCAATATGTATACAGTACCTACTCCTACGTGTGCAAAGCTAGTTTTGTTTCAGCTGCTATGATAAGAAGGAATATGAATTATTTTTTTTAAAAAAGACAGAGATACAAATCTCTTAACAGCCTTACAAATCCACTGGGAAAATGAGTGTAATTCAGGTCAATAGCTGATCATTTTATCTATCCTACTATCTATGTAGAATTACTCAACCTCGCTAATCATAAAATATGCAAGTTAAAATCAGACACCGTCTCTTCTTATCTAACTAATTGTATCTATTTGCAGGGCATGTTTACACTCACACGCACACACAATTAGCACTAATGACGTTGTGGTGGGAGAGGGCCTCTCTTGCCACTGCTGATGGGATTTTTCCCAGTGGCAACTGGGCAGGATCTATCTGTTTATCTATCTATATATCTATCTCCAGAAGTGCTCCTACCACTTGGCCCAGGGATTACCCCTCTAGAAATCTACCCTAAGGAATGAAATCAAAAACACAAGATGTACTTAAAAGCTATTTACCATTGCTTTATAATAGTAAAAACTATAAAAAACAACCGAAATGTTGCCAAGTGGGATACCAGTTACATAAATCTTGGCAGAGTCATATCTGATGGACTATTGTGCAGCTATTAAAAATTATGTTTTTGAGAAATATTTAAAGACATCAGGAAATGGCTACCTTACAGTGCTAAGTGAAAAAAATAATCAGGATACAAAATTTTACGCGGACTGTGATTCCAATCTTGTAATAGAAATCATATATGTGTATGTACAAACGTGTGTATACCGAGACTTAGTCAAATATTTGTATTGTTTCTTTTCAGAAAATAGGATATAGAAGGACAGACACCAAAATTTAACAGCACTGGTATTTTGTGGGATTTTGATTATATTCTTTACATTTTTTCTGTATTATTTATGGTCAGAATAACTACTTCTACAGCAGAAGAAAAAAGTTATACTAGTTTTTAAAAGCACAAAGCAAAATAGTAAATGAACCTGGCTACAACGATTCATTGCCAAACCCTCCTGCCTTTCCTTGTCCCCATAAGTGGTGCTAATTGAGATTTGGGAGAATAGTGCAAACAGGGAGGGCCACCATTATCCTGAGAAATGCAATGACTCTTCTACCTGGGCTCAGTGTCATAGATTTTTCCTTAAGAGTCAAAAAGGAAGACCATTGGTGACTTGAATAGAAATATTAAGACCTGTAACATTGTGTACAGGTATCAAAATATCACATATACCCCAAAAATACGCACAGCTATTACATATCAATTAAAAATAGATACTAAAAATAATCTTTTAAAGGACCTAATAATAGAAGCTGTCTTGAATAAGGCTATTTCCCTTTCAAAGGAGGAGGAAGGCTGTGTCATAACCCTGAGTACCTATTTCTAGCACTTTCCTTTGTGTAAGTACAGCATGACTAGATTAACAGCAAAAGACTCTTAGGAAAAGGCACTAATAAGTCATGTGAAAGGGCCCAGGGAAGAAAGATAAAAGAAAGCATGTGGGAGGGACGTCAGGGACACACTGCCCCCCAGTCAGAAGACAGGCTTCCCCATACCAGCATGGGGAGTAACTCACATCCTGCAACATTGCTCTCTGCCCTTGATTATCTCAAATACATGAAAATATTATCAATCAGCCCTTCGGAAAAATACCAGCTAATGAGCTGCATGTCCTTTTCCTTCATTTGTCTATGTTAGCGGTGTCGTCTTAAACCTTCCTGAAACAGAAGCCAACAAATTTCTTAAAACATTTTTTGGTGGGTGGCCCTCCCCGTCTTCCCTTTGCTGTTACTTTCTGTGTCACTCAGAAGAAAAATAGAAGGGTTTATCACAATTCTTTTCCAAGTGATTATGTTTGGGTTAGTGTGGGTTTTTTTTTTCCTCTTTTTTAAAAAGCTACCTTTTCCAATTGGAGTTATTTCCATAACACACTAAAAATAGCTGTTTTGCCAATTTAATATGAACTGGAATAAAAATGTGCTCAATCCATTTTGCTAATCTATTCACTGGCATAAAGGAATATTCCAGGAGGTTCATCACTGTCATGAGAAGATCAGAAAAACTATCAATTTCAAATGCAATATTTATTAAATGCCTCCATCCAGATGATCATCCCTCCCGCGTTCACGTCTGCCAGATTCAGTTTAGCTGGGTGAAGCATCTACAGAGTGCCACAGGCAAAGCCTACAAGATACAGAGAGGCGGTATAGGGAAGAAGTTAGACTAGTATGATATGCCAGCCCAGGCCTGCCCATGGCAAAGTAGGACATAGTGGGAAATTCCTAGGTCCTGAAATCCCAGAGCAGGTGAAGGGAGGTTTCATAGGCTTGGGGCAGGTGCATAGCAAGGAAAGTTCTGTAAGTATGGCACAGAAAAAATTTCACGCCCCATGCCCCCAAAAATAGTCCTGGGGAACGTGCCTTCGCTGAGTAGCAGAACAGAACGCACGCCCTACATGGTAGGGTAAATTATTTCTGGATGTTGACGGAGCTTTTTAAGATATAGATAAATTCCTAGGGGGCCCTTCTGGGGAGACTGTCATGCTGGGAAGACTGCTAATCATCACAACTGCAGAAAGGGAACACCGGAAAGCCTAGGTATGCATCTTTGGTAAGAAAAACCTCACGCAGAGAGAGTCTGGAGTATTTTTATTAAGCAACAGATTCACAGGTACCGGAATAATATAAAAGCCAAATTTCATTTAAAATATACAACTGTAGGAAACCTTCCTTATAACTTCCAGATCCTCACAAATCCATTTATTGCAGAAAAGAGTCTGAAAATATTCCAGTTCTGTGGCAGAAGTCTGGAAAAATCCTTAATTAAATTTTGGGATTTAGATAATGACAGGATGCAGAAGAAAGAAAGACTCAGAGATCTTTGGGGTTGATCATAGGAAGGAAGTGATTTGGGGAATTTTATTTTCACTGTGTTGGAAAAATATTGGTGGAGAGAGATGAAAGACTATGTGAATGTCGGTAGCAGGTGCAGACGAGAAGTCCCACCAGCAGCAGGTGAGACCACTTCATCCACAAACCTGGAAAGACCCCTGTCTGCTCCAGGTTAAATTAGGGTTCCAGACTGTTCTGAGTACTCCTAAATTTCCTTTCTAAAGCAAAGTCCTCCAGGAATCTGGGTCTCTCAGAAACTGGGGGCTTTCTGAAACTCCCTTGTTCAGAAGAGCCAATTGCATCCTCAATTCCTGAGATTTGAACATTTGGTCCATGGGCCTCAATCTCTAAATTCCTATTTGGATGGATATTTAGTTGGTACAAAATCTGGGGATCAGAGGTTGAAGAACAAAGTGAACAATTTGCAATGCTCATAAAAGGAAGCATGTGGCATAGAAAAGCATTGGAAATGGTAGATAAGATAGATCGAGATAAGATAATAGGATTTAGTTTCCTCTTTACACTGAAGGAAAGCAATTAGAATGACAGGTAGATTTTTCTAGTCCTTGTTCTCTGCCGTGGTTCTCAGAGAGAAGCAACCCCCTTATGTTAAATCTGAATGAAGAAAAAGTGCTGCTCTTTGCAGAGATGTGGAAGAGGGAAAGAGGGAAGGAGGGAAGGTCAGAGGCAGGTGGGATGTCGTCACTTGCCTGTCCCAGGAGGGCAGCCCAGGATTCAGGGTGTCTGATACAGACCAAAGGAGTCTAATTTCAATAGACCGACATTTAGGGAGCGCCTGCTAAGCCCAAGGGCTGGAGATGTGAGAAATACAAAGACGCATAAGATCCAGCTCCTCCCTCCCAGAGTTCACAATCATCTCCTGGGAACCAGATCAGGACAAGAATAAGTAAATCCAGTCTTTAGGGTTGCAACAGACCAACCCTAAGGATGTCAAACCATTTATTGCGGAGGGGAACAGCAATCTGCTCAGATGTCAGCCAAAGGCAGTCGCTCTTGGTCCTGGCCAGCCTGCCGAGTAGACATCACTTGTGATTTTGCCAATTAAAAACATCAAATCACAACCCCTTTCTGCCTCTGGTAACCCACTGTCCAGTGTTCAGCATCTCAGAAGGTTTTTTGGTATCTCAAGCAAGGTGTAAAGCCTAAGAGTACAGGCTCCAAGTTAAAGATTCGCTGGATTGAAACTGTGGCTCCACTGTCTACTCTGCGACCTTCGGCAAACTGCTTAACCTCTCTGTGCCTCAGTTACCTTATCTTTAAAACAGATACCCTCTTCACCACGTCGTTGAGGGAATTAAGTGAGCCAACACTTGCAAAGTTTAGCAGAGCGCCTGACCCATAGTAAGCACTGGATAAATGTTCACTAAGTTCACTCCAAGGATGATTAGGAAGTCCTTATTATTTCTTACTACCAGCACCGACGCAGGAACGAGCAAGAAGATATCTAGGTTTAAGAGGGTGGAGGTAAAGAGAAGCAGAGTCAGGAGTTAAAAGAGCAGCAATAGACAAAAAGCTGTCTGCCTTCCATTGCTGCTGGGTATCTGCCACCATAGCCATTCGGGCTGGGAACAGGCACAGGGCGAAGGCTCGCGCTCACGATCGGGGCGGACAAGCGCAGGGCAGCCTGGATGCCTCCTGGCCTCACCCTGGTTCTGGGCCGGCTTGGCACTGGATTCCTCCTTGGGCTGTTCCTCGGGTTCACCCAGCATCCTCTTCAATGGAACAGGAAAGGACATGGACAAATGTATGAGAGAAATAAGGAAAAGTTAACTAAGGAGGTATTCACCAAGCATGCTGTACAACTACAGCCAGTGCTGGAGCCCAAGAGTGATGTCTACCCTGGAGCATCACTGCCCCCGCCAGCGATCCAGTCTACACGTAGGGCCCGGGTAGGGACCCCGCGCTGGGAGAACCGCCCATCTAAGGGTGCATCTGGGGGGCTGGAGGTGGGAGAGACTGCCAGGGCAGCAGCAGGGGGTGGTTAAATCCTTTTTCTCTCTCCCTAGTTTGCGCTGTAACCATAACGTCAAGCCTGTGAGCAGGATCCATGCTTTCACAGAGCGCTCACTGAGCCTGTCCTGAACAGGCCCTGGCCTGGTCGCTATCTGAAATATCTAGGCACCCCCTAGTGGTAGAGGCTTGTGCCACGGCTGTAGAAAAGTCTCACCACCTGGAAGGCAAGATCCTGAAATGAGATGGGGAGAACGTTTGCAAACGTGCGTCTTCCCTCCCCACGCCCCACGCCCCACGCGGACGGGCGTGCCAAGCGCTCGCTGTAGGGGCCGCCTTGTCTCAGCTCTCTGCCACGCAGTATGGTGGGGGATCGATGCCTGCTGGGCTAAGAGACCACATTTAGTTTTCTGCTTGTGTTCCTAAGTAAGCTTTCTAGCCCTTGTCAAACCTTCTCCTTAAGCAGCTTCTGCATCCAGCCAATAGACACATCTGCGGACGCTGAGCTTCTGATTTCTTGCTTGTTTGTCCAGGAACGAACTGGGAGGTCTGAGAAGATGGGATGAGGTTTCCTATCCCTTTGTCCTGGCCCACCTGTTAGCAGTGGAGATGAGCCTTCAGAGCTGGCTCAGACCTTCCAGGCCGACCCTGAATAGTATTCCTTGTGGATTAGCCCATTGGCCCTTGGTTTCCAGGCTGAGATCGACTCATAGATTTAATTTGTACTTAATAATAATTAACATACACTGATCACTTGAAGGAGTATTTTATGGTGGGTAAGGACATAGGCTCTGATACCCAGACTACCCACACTCAAACCTTGTCTCTGTCACCTATAAGCTGTGTGACTTTGGGAAAGCTACTTAGCCTCTCTGTGCCTCAGTTTCTAATGTGTAAACAGACAAAATACTAGTAATTACTGACAGGATTACCCAGAAGGACTAAATGAGTTACATATGTAAAGTCCTTAGAACCTGACACATTCTGAGTGCTGTGTTAGTTCTTACAGTTATTATGAAAGTTGTTATTCTAGGTGCCAGGCATATCAATTATTGTTATGTTTATTATTATTATGCACTGTTATATATATATTGCCTCCTTTATCTCCTTCACAATCCTACTATTATCCCCATTTTGCAGATGAATAAACTAAGGCAGAAAGATGTTAAGTGTCTGGCCACAAGTCACACTGTAAGTGGCTATGCCATGTAGGGGTCCACACCAGGACCTTGTACACACCATCAGTCATAGGAGTCAGTGATTCACAAGGGAAACTCCTCGTCTAAACAAATGCGTGTGAGAAGGTGTTATCAGTCCTCGAACGGAAATCTGCATAGCGTATTGTGTGGTGGATAAAGCGGGGAGATCTGCTGAGGAAGGAGGTGGCAGGAAATCCTTCATGGAGGAGGACAGGCTCAAGCTGGTTCAAACAAGTTGGAGAGAAAGGGGAAGAGAGGGGCAACCAGGAGAACATGTTGAGCAGAGGCAGCAGGGCGTGTTCTGGAGCGTGTTCTGGCTGTGTGAGGAGGGGCAGGGTGAGATAGGGGTTGAGAGGGGGGAGGAGTCAGATCGCAGGGGACTTGCATGCCAGGCAGCTCTGTCGGACATCGCCATGGGCAGTGGGGAACCATCGAGTCTTAAATAGGGATATGACACAAGAAAACCAGAGATCCATTTGTTTGCCCTCTTTTACAGTAACTGATTTAAAAAAAAAAAAAATTTTGATGTGGGCCGGACGTGGTAACTCACGCCTGTAATCCTAGCAGTCTGGAAGGCCAGGTCAGGAGAATCACTTGAGACCAGGAGTTCAAGACCAGCCTGGGCAACACAGCAAGACCCCGTCTCTACAAAAAATGTAAAAAATACCCAGGCTTGGTGGCACATGCCTGTAGTCCCAGCTACTCAGGAGGCTGAGGCAGGAGAATTGCTTGAACTGAGAAGTTTGAGGTTGCAGTGAGCCATGATGACACCACTGCACTCCAGCCTGGCAGCAGGGCCAGACCCCATCTCAAGAAAAAAAAAATCCTGATGTGAACTAGTAGTTTTCCATTTTTGTTTTTTATTAGAACACACTGGCCCTGAGATTTGGAAGTATGGATGGTTAGCCTCTCTGCCCCACCAGCCTTTTTTCCAGTTGGTTCTTACCAATTCTAGCCTGGTTGGAGATGAAAATGGAAATAAAAGGGAAAAGAACAACTAAATTACTATGTTCTCTATACCTTCCACACCAGCCTGAACAAAAGCTACATAATGCAGTTTCCCCTTAAAGTTACTAATGGTTCTAAGCTAATAATGGGCTCTATCATGTCAACACGATTGTGATTTAACCCATTCACTGTTATAATTGGAGAAGGCAATTCCAGGGTCAAGGAATCTGTCCTTAAGGAGTTTACAAGCTGATCAGTCCAAGTCAAAATTAGGATAGAAGGGACTGGGATACCCATCACCCCATTGAAACTCAGAGCACCATCGTTGTAAGGAACCAGACCTCTCCCCTGGTCATCTCCAAATGACACCAGGGCACCAGCTAGACTTTCCTCAGTGGAGCCCAGTGGTCATGAGCAAAATAACAGAGGTGCAGATGGTGGAAGTACTTTAGGGTTTCCAGACTGAACCCCACACACCACATCAAATGGCAAAGCCTCGTGACAAGTCCCAGAAGATGACAGTTACTGGCATCATTGCATTTCTCCACAAAGTGAAGATCCACAGCAAGATAAATATAAATACTAATATGAAAGAAATCATGGTTATGGTGTGAAGCACCAGAAAAAAAGGTAACCCTTTTCTTGACTTGATCTGAATGCATTGTATGAGTATGACTGATAATAACAACAGTGACAGTAATGATGAAAAGCACCCTCTGGGAATCCAATATCAGCTGGGATTCTAGGATGGTTGTTTGCAATGAAGTTTCTCCTGTCTCTGACATCCTACAATGGCTCTCAACCCTAGCCGAACATTAGAATTACCTGGAGAGCGTTATAAAACTTCCCCTGGGTACCAACCCAGACAAACTAAATCAGAATATCTCCAGAAGGGACCTGGGCTTTAGTATTTTTATAAGAAATCATCATTACAAAACATTCCTTTATAAATTGATAACAAATATGTGATAGCATTTCTAGGCTATCTGATCATGAGCAACAGTGTCATCTGCTTCAGAACAGGAGTGAAATGGGGAGAAAAAGTAGCAAGACCATGGGCTTTAAAGCTCTTTATATTCATGCCACTGGTCCTTCACTGAGCATGCATGGACAAGTTACTCAACTTCATTGAGTGGAGGCTTCTTCAATTGCAAAATAAGGTAATGTGTCTCATTTGGAAGACTGTGGTGGGAACTAAAGGTATATGTAGCACTTGGCACACAGTAGGTGCTCAGCTAAAACTGGCTATAGTAGAAACCATCACTAGAAAACAAAGAATAATGAAGAATCAAGATGTGTAGCGGCCCAGGCACCATTACTAATTAGATATGAGAGTTGCAACTTTATCAGGCAAATTGTTTAAACACTCTGAATCTAATTCCTCATAAAATATCTATAACTTGAAAAGTTTGAGCTAGATGTTTTCTGCTATAACTTTCATCTTTAACATTCTATTGTATTCAAAAAGTAGCAACAGGCTGAGAAAGATAAAACTCTCATCAGGAATTTAGTGGATACTGTTGTCTGTGACTGAGGGAAAGGACTAAGAATCGTAGGAGATGGCCCTGAGGGGCTTAGCTCATGAGCCCAGCTCGGTTCATCCCTCCTCTGCCATCTGAAACAGATGTCTACATGCCTCCTCCAGGCAGTTCTGTGTGCCTAGGAGTTGTCTGGTCTAATTATCAGGCATCCCTAACTAGTGACCTAGCGAGGGCTATATAAAAAGTGCATTAACTACAAATCAGAGGAGCAGATTCTACCTGTTGTTCCAACACTAACTGAGAGGAGACCACAAATTCTCTGCCCCTGAGAGGAGACCACAAATTCTCTGCCCCTCAATTTCCAATTTCTACCTTTAACATACTTCCCAGCAGTCTCAGAAAGGCAAATGATTTGGCCTTAATAAAATAAACTTCAGAAACTTTGGAATATCTGAGGAAAAGAAAATGGAGGTGCTCTGAGTCAACTCCAGCAGGCCAGAAAAGTACACTATTCCATTTAAAAGAGATCTTCAATTTCAAAAAAAAAAGATTACTGTTGCAAACTAGGGATGGTCTCAGAAAGTTGATAGTGGTAATGCCAATTAATAAAACTGAAAGCACAACATGAATAATTTACCCCTCTAAAAAAAATATCGCCTGTAAGCATCACATGCAGTCAAGCATCAATTCCACCCCAGGGTTCTCCAGCTTCCCTTGTGTTCAGACAGTCAGCACTCATGTCCACAGTGGTCTACCGGAATGTATTACCGGTGAATTTGCATACATTTGCATTATCAGGAATACAAAATGGTACCATTATTATGTAAGCAGCCTCAGTTTAAACAGGCTGTCAGTCAACTGCCTCCAGGCTTGGCGGCATCTAGTTTGTTGGCAGATAGAACATTCCAACCTACTTTTTGCTGTCATGTAATTTGACAAACATTATCATAAGCCAGGTGCCATTTTGAGCTGTCACCTCGTCACAGGCATCTGCCTTACCCGTCAAGTGGATAAGCACCCATTAAGAAATGGGGACATTACTTCAGCAGCTACATAACCAAGCTGAATGAATATATAAATTCATCTTCAATTCGGTTTCCATTTCTTTTTCCAGCTGCTAATAGATGGAGTCAGTAATGTGTTATGAATGGGTGATGTGTGAGGTTATGTCTTAATAAAAAGCACATGTCCGTGCAGATTTTTATAGCCAACGATTATGAGAACTCTCACAATTTAAAAACATACACAACACATCCAAAAACAACAAAAAACACTATTGTGTTTTATCATTTCCAGAGACTGATTGTAAACATGAAAAGCTTTGTTTTCTTTTTTAAAGGAGATTTTTAAAATGCATTTGCAATCAGAGCCAAATACACTTAAGAGAGTCACAGGATGTGTCCCCTAATTACCTGGTATGACACAATTTAGGCACCTGACAATGACCTCATCTTCCTTAAGTGCCCAAGCCAGGACATTGTCCAGGAGAAGAGGTAGAGAGGGTTTCATGTAAATACTTTGCTGTATTTCAAAACGAATGGGAATGAGAACAATGTCTATAAATGTGGATTTATTGAGTGTTTAAAACAAGAAGAACTTTGGGATTGTAATCTACCCAGTCACCCCTTTCTTTAAAAAACAATGTGTTATCCAAACTTCAGTAACGTGAACCACAGCATTATGCTTAAGGCAAGGAGTTAAAAGGTAGCTTTCAGGGAATGGAAAAGAGTATTCACTCAGAGCAAAAAGAACTCTATGAAATTGGGGAGAATGACTCCCAGAAAGGTTGGGAGAGGGAATCTAAGTACTCATCCTTATCCTACGGTTTAATGTCAATGTTGATTCCATTACAAGGACAAAACGGCTTTCTGGAAACTGAGGCTCCAATACAATGGCGGGTAGGGGGGGTGTTGGGTGTTGAACGGTTAGTGGTTGACACTTCTGAATGTGACAGGACCCTGCTTCAAAAGATAACGCTGCCTCCCACACTTTAGGAGCTCGTGCACAGGTGAAAACTGGCCATGAAACAGAACTTTTGGGACAGGCAGAGAGAGTAAAATCCATGACATGGGGAGAACAGCCAAGGTGGAGCTATTCCTGTCAAGGCAGAAGCCAAGTGTCATTTCTTAGGCGACACGGCTGGATCCGGCCAGCACTCACACACGGAGCATTATGCAAAGCAGGCACAAGATGGACAGTTTGGCAGATATTTCAACCGCTCCGATTCTGCAGGTCCCAGCCAACTCATCTGCTGAGGAAAAATTGTGTTAATTAATAGGAAATGTGTGTGAAGAAAATGAGTATCTCACAGCAAATGCAACGCTCTGCTCCCACGCCAGCGGATGTAGGTCTCCCATAGGGCCGGGGGCAGACGGAGCATCGCGAAGGAAGTCCTACCCTTTGCCTTCCGCTTGGTGCTGACCTCCTTGCCGCTGCCACCCTTGTGTTGGCCAGTGACCCCGGAGTGGCCATTCCTTCACTGCCTCCGTCTGTAAAAGTTTATTGTGTATCTAAAATGTTCTATGTTTCATGTTCCAGGCCTGGTCCTAGGCCCTGGGGAAGTTGAAACGACTCCAGGACCCCGTTCTTGTCCTCAGGAAGTCACCATCCATCGCAGCTGAGCAGGAGAAAGCACTCTGCGTATGGGTAATTAAGAAAATGAGGCATGCTCTGATAGCAGCAGGAAGGTAGTAGAGACTTCTTGGAGACCAGCTCTGTCTACACTGCCTTCTCTGAAACCTGGCCATTCCCCACAACCCCTGGTGGAGGGACAGGGCCTCCCCTGGCCACAGCTGATGATATCCAAGCTGGATACGTGATCCAAGATGGGCGGGCGAAGAGATTTTTTTGTCTCAAGAATTAGAATCGTAACCCAGAGAAGATTGTCTCAGGCACTGGAGCTGAGCGATCCAAGAGAGCCGGGGCTGGAACAGCCAATGAGTCTACTAAGCAGGCAGCGAATGGCTGGCTATGGGGAAAGGGCAGAAAGAAGCAGCTACCTCGAGATGACGTCAATGTCCCCGCAGAGATGGGGGAGCAGCTTCAGGCTCTGACTTACCGGCACCTGTGGGGAGGAGAGGGCCAGTCCTGTGAGCGAGTTTGCAGAACCCAGGGGGAGAGCACCGAGCTGGCAGACCTGGCAATTTCATTCACTTCGTCACAACAGACAGTCCTGGAGGTGCCACCACATGGGCCTGCTGGCATTTCCTGCCTGGGGCCCTGAGGTCCTCTGTGCTGCCCAACCTAGAAGGCACAGTGTGTGGCTGAGAACACTGTTTTTAATCCTTGGTATAAAACACAGCCCCTGTGACCTTGGCCTCATTCCTTCCAGCTTCCCAACTACCGCCACTTCTATATTCCCCAAAAGAGCTCTGGAAATGTCAGCCGACAGAAGCTTCCCGGGCGGTGAATCAGCACGTTATGATCAGTCCTCTGTGGATTCTAAGAGCCTGTTCCTTCCAGCACTCGCTGACACCCCTTCATGTGATGCTTTCTGGGGAGGGGCGAGGGCTCTGAAGCTGCTGTTTAATCTTGAGTTGTTTTTTTCATTTAGCATAGCTATGTCTATGTCTTGCTTTCCCAGTTCTAAACTCCTTGAGAGCAAGGGCCGTGCATTGTTCATTTTAAATACTTAATATGCGATCACATTAATGTGAGAATAAGCCCTTCATGAACAAATGACAACCCGAGTGCCCTCCAGGCCCCCCAGCTCATCAGCGCATCAGCAGGCCTAGAGATGAAGATCTCTGCACCTAAGCTGGGCCATTCTGTTGCTCAGAGCCCTCCTCACCTCCACCCCAGGGCCGGACTGAACTTCAAGGACAGATTCTCTGCACAGAGAGAGACCTTGCAGATCAAAAAGACCAATCTCTATTTTAGAAGGGGAAACCAGGACCCAGCAAAGTCACGTAGCTAGCGAGTGGCATTGCGCAGTTCCATGGCATTCCTCAAGCAGGTGGCTCCGTTGGCTTTAGGAGGAGGTGGAAGCAAAGCCAGCTCTTACCCTTTCTCTACTTCTCTTTCCCAACCCCTGGAGCTGTGGGGCGCCAGCCTTCTGCTCCGATTCCTGCCCCTGCTTTCCGATGCTAATTAACCATGCTCCTGGGTGGAGTCCAGCTCAGCGCTGACCTGAAATGACTGGACACAGGGCTTCTCTAGACTCTTCTAATTTAAACCTCTTTCCTCCGCGTCTCCTCCCCTCTCCAAAGAAAACAGCTCCAGGATGCATAAAACAGGGAGAACTGGCTTCCTCCAGCTCCTTCTTGCAGCCTTTTGCCCAGGCAGCTCACAAAACCAGCTCTGGGTGTCCCAGAACCGGTCGCTCTACCCGAGTCCAACCTCAGACAAGGCGCATTATGCAAAGCAGGCGCAAGATAGACAGTTTGGCGGGAGTTCAGTTACCCGGGATCATGGAAACTCTTAGCCACGTCTAGGCAGGGAGGAAGTAGTGTGTTAATGAATAGGGAAGTCAGGCGAAGGAGGTGCGTGCCGCTTTTCATATCAAAGCCCCTCAGGAAGCAGGACTCTCAAGGGAGTCACCGCATCAGACAGATCGGAGGTATTTGTTAAGGAAGAAGTGGTCCCACCTTTGCTCTGGGGACCCCTACAATCTCCCCCTTCCTCGTCCTCCCCTGGTGAGCCGCTGTCCTCTGCGCTGTCTCCCACCGCGGCGGGGATGGGTCTTGGCAGAGTGCCCGGCGCCCGCACCCCACCCCAGCGGTGGCACAGCCAGCAGGCAGGCGCAGCGCCTGCGGCTCTAAGGTGGCGCTTAGCGGCCTCTGGGCGTCTCTCCCCATCTGCTCCCCATCCACCAGCCCCTCGCAGGGCTGTGGGCTCTCTGCGGTGACCCAGCCGGACTCCCAGTCTCACCAGCTGCTCCGCCTGCCTGCCTCCCCGCCGCGTGCGTTCCCACAGGACACAGCCCTGCGGCCCGCACTGGCCCAGGTTATGGGACTGTTAAACATGTTGGATGAATGCATGGAAGAATGAGTGACTCAACTCCCAGGATAGGCTCTTATAAACTTTCAGATTAAAGTGAAAAATGATCAGTAGGGCCAAGTGACACTACTCCAGGGTATGCGCACTCCAAAAGCCTTTCACCAAAATTGTGGAAATAATTAGACATTTTTAGGCACCAGGTAGTGGGAGGGGCCAGTTTAGGAGCAATCCAGTGGCGTAACATGGGCAGAAGAGCAACTGCAGCCCGTAGGCCGTTAGGGGACGTGGTAGAGAATTTCAAAGCAATGAGATATCTTACCTGAACCAGTTCGTATTTTATTGCCACCTTTGCCAGCAATTTTAAACAATGTCAATGATAAAGTACCCCGCCACCCTAAAAAAATCTTTAGCTGGTTTAAATTCTGAGCAATTGCTGCAGTTTATTGTTGAGTATTAATAATATAGGTAAGTGTCAAATGATCACATTTTTATAACTTATCCTTGAATACACATTGTATTGGGTAGGGAATTTAATTTGGAGAAATTCCAGTTAGACAATTGGTCCCCAACACAGACACATGCAGACGGAGCTACACATGTTCCTCTGAAGAGTCAGTTTGTCCCAGTTCAGAATGTTTTGAGCTCACTTTGGGTGAAGTTCATGTCTGCAGTCCCTGTGCTTCTGTATGGCCTTGCATTTAAACAGTAGATTCGAAATAATGATGGCACAATGATCGTAAAGACGGATTTGGGTTTCAATTCTGTCATTCGAGGTGACCCTTGTAGAGTTTTTTTGTTTGTTTGTTTGTTTATTATTTAATATTTAGATTTTATCTTTTTAAAATTAATTTTTGGTTACTAATCAAAAGCAAGCTGGAGGAATTATTTAGATTTTAAAACAGTGAAACAGAACTGTGAGGTGAAGTACTTTTTTTGGTAGGTGCAAACTGTAGTTCATACATGAAGTATTGTACTGAATTTTAATAATATCCTTTAAACTTGAAATTTATTCATTTTGGTTGATAATTGTTTTGGAAGTAGAGAATGAATTCATAAAAAATAATATTAGTGGCATGATTTCATAGTTATCTAAATGATACTTTTTGCAGATCTTTTCATTTTATTACTATTCATTTAACAATTACTGGAAAATTATGTACACAAAATATTATTATAACAGACTATAACTAAAAGATTGAAGTTCAAACTGCTAGGTAGATATAAAATCTATTGCATAACTAGTTTTTTCCTTTTATGTACTATAACCTTTATTCTAGGTTTTATGGCTTTTTTAAAAAATTTATTGGTTTGAATATATAAACAAAGTTCAAGAAAAGAAAAACTTTACTATGATTCTTTTCTGGTCATTATGATTCTTCTTTTAATTTTATGATTCTTCCTGAAAATAGTTTTGTCGTATATGGGAGATGGGTGTTAAAATATGATCCACTCCAGATGTCAAACATGGCAGTAATGACAGTGGCAAATGCAGGGCACTAATTTTGTGCCATGTGAGCAATGCCCCTACTCCAGACCACCTCTGCCCTCACTGGTCACTCTCTACCTTGTTTTACGTTCTACATAGCACATCTCACTGTCTGAAATTCTCTCTCCTGCCCCTCCTCCTCCTCCTCCTCCTTCCTTTCTCTCTCTCTTTTCTCCAACTAAAATATTAGCTCCAGAGAACAGAGACTGAGCTTATCTTTGTTTGTACTGTCCATAGAAGGTGCTTAAAGAACATTTGTTGTATTAATTAGTTAAACAACCTACACCTAAGGGAAATTTCTATTCCAATCTGAGAATGGTGACCCTCTTGATGGTGCTTGGAGTCAGGGTGGGTTGAATTTGCCCTGCAGGCTGGCAAAGCTCCACAGAGCCTTATCCTTTAATTAAGTTGCTATTTTTTGCTTAGTGGTGCTATGATGGCTCCAGTCAAGTTGCTAAGGGCAACATACCTTTGCTTTTTCATCTTCTTCTACTCCTCTCTTTCAAAAAAAAAAAAGTACAAAATGATTTTTTAAAAGCTTCAGATGTGAAAAGTCCTCAAAGGAAGAAAAATGCTCCCAAACTCTACATTTACATAGTTCAGCCATAATTATAAAGATCTTACCCCAACAATTTAAACAATTTTTTCAGCTAACACATTAGCAGGTTTTAAAGGTATTGCTTCTTAGTCATTTTTACATTTTATTATAGGGTTCTTAGAAGAAAAAAAAAAGGAGGAAAAATCTTCAAGACATGAGAACATTAAAAAGGATAGAATTCCAAGCATGTGTTTTTTGATCCAGGGAATTTGGAGGAAGAGGATGGACCACAGGTGGGCGATCCCAGCACGTATGTTATTATGTTAATTCTTAACATGGGGCTAGCCGTGAGACACATGGTTTGTTTGACAATCACCAATTATTTCCTCTCCTCCATCCCTACTTTCAAACAATCTCCAGTTCTTACAGATAATAACTGCAAACTATTTCTCAAATCTAACCCTCCCTATACATTTATTAATCAACTACCTCCAGTGTTGTTCCCAGGCCCCCAATCCATTTTACCCAAGGCCAACAACCTGATCATGCCACTCACCATATGTATAAAGCACTTTAATAACTCCTCTTTGCCTAGAGAGGAAAGTCCACGCTCCCTAATGAGCCATAAGAGTGTGAACTAAGATAAAATCTTAAGCCCCCCAATTGACTGAATGGACCCCCTCTTGGGCAAGGGGACCCCAGAAAAACCCTAAAGCTGAGCTGCTGGCCATGAGAAGGGAGGTTGTACACCCCTTGTCATGCCCCTCTCCCTTTTTGGAGATATGCTTTGTAACAATAAGGTACTAAATCATTAACAGGCCTAAAGCTATACAAGACAAAGCTTAAATCACTTCTACACACCATCAACTTAACAGATCACTTGAGTTTCCGTACATGTCTGGCAGCTTGTATCTGATTAACAGACATCCTTAAGTTAAAACAGTCCAAGCCTTTAGACAAAGCTTCATTTCTTTAACCAATAACAAATCAAAGAATCTTTAAACCCACCTATAACCTGTAAACCTCCCCTCCCCCTTGAGATGTCCTGCTTTTGGGGACCAAACCAATATACGCCCTCCACGTGTTGACTTACGATCTTACATGTAATTCTTGTTTCCATGAACGTGTAAAACCAATCTGTTACCCGGCTACCACAGGCACATTTTCTCAGGACCTCTTCAGGCCGTGTGCTCTGGGCCATTACACACATTCGGCTCAGAATAAACCTCTTCAAATTATTTAACAGAGTCCGGGTTTCTTTCCATTAACAAAAGACTCTCCAGGGTAGCACCACCATTTCTCATCCCTCATCTTGCACTTGATGATCTAATAAACCCAGCTCTTGTCCTTGTCCAGACACCCCATGAGGTCTCTCAGTTGCTCCCCTCTGTGTCATGCGTAGGCTTACCTTATGCTGATATTCTCATGCCCAACCTTCTGTTCTCTGGCAGATTCCTACTCACCTTTGAAGACTCAATGTAAATGTCACTTCCTCCAAGAAGCCTCCTCTGAAACACCCCTCCACCCCGTGAGAACTAGGGAAGGTCCTTCCCTTTTATAGTCCCAAAGACCCCTCTGTCAGATTGTAATCATGGGCCCGTGGATCCATCAACCCCATCAGACTGTGGACTTCCTGGTATCAGAGACTATATCTTATCATCTTTATCTCAGTGCCTAGAACAGTTTCTGGCACGTAGTTAGCATTTAATAAGTGCTTGTTGAATGAATGAATTAAAGGAATGAATATATAAGTGATAAAATAGGGTTTTTTTAAGTATATGAAAATTCTCAGGAAAAGCTCAAGGTAAAATTGTATCCAATTATATATTTGAAGAACTGCTTTTATGTAAAAACAAAATCATGTGAACGTGAGACCACCCTTGCCTTTCTGGGAAGAGTTTGCCCAACAGCTAGTCCAATTCCTTCTTATGTGGCTTTCTCAAGTCCCAGAAAGAGTCTCATTGCTCCAATTTGTGCGTGAAGGATGTTATTCTCCAGGGTTGCTTATATAGCCCTTCTGTGGGCACTGAAATAACGTTCTCATCACTGGGTCTAGTTGTACCTTAGTTCAGAGCTGAAACAGAGACCTAATGAGCTGGAGACAGTACATGCTTGTTTGAGGATTTACTGAAATCATAGTCTTGATCTGCAAGCTTCTGGGAGCACTTAAGTAGTTCCTTGAATTTAAATCTGTGTTTTGGGGGAGAGCTTGTTCAACCTATGCCCATCCCATGTCCTCCTTCGGTCCCATTAAAGACCCAGCCCCACTGCTACGCTCACTTCAGATTCTGACAGGCGCTTAGGGATGGCAACATCTACTTTGATAAAGGTCCCCAGTTACTGTGTTATATCCTCAGCCCCATCCAGGCAAACACACCCCACCTGGACAGCTGATCACAATGACCCTCCACCAATGAAGCGCTAGGGTCAGAGCAACAGCAGCGAGGGTTTTCTAGGACTACACGCCTCATTTTTCCCCTTATCGGAGTTCAGCCCTGGCATTTCTTTAGTGCTTCCCTAAGAGAACAATAAGAATCAGGAAGAAACCATACTCTGGGTCACTGGAAAGGACATAATCAGATTCTGGATGAAAATATGAATGAGAGAATCCCAGGGAAATTAGTACAAATTGGTCTTCTGAAATTGCACGACCCAAAATAAGGTATTTCCTGGCCAGGAACATGCCAAGGGTGGGCTCTTGCAGTCACAGAGCCTGCAACCTTGTGGTGAGAGCCCTTAATGAAGGTCCCCAAAGGCAAAGGGAAAAAAAATAACAAAAAGTAATGATAGTAAGTGCCACCTGTAGTCCTTTGATATGGTTGGGATTAGAAGAAGATTGTGCAAACATTATGATAGAACAAGGCTATTGTAGGAAGCTATTGTCCTTGAACACTCCTGCCACCTCTAAATGTCTGGAAACTCAGCTAACTAGATGTTCTAGGAATTTCTCAGACCTCTTGTGAAGAAAGAAAGAAAGAAAGAAAGAAAGAAAGAAAGAGAGAGAGAGAGAGAGAGAGAGAGGGAGGGAGGGAGGGAGGGAGGGAGGGAGGGAGGAAGGAAGGAAGGAGAAAATGTGGTATATACATGCAATGGACTATTATTCAGCTTTAAAAGAAGAAAGAAATCCTGCTATATGCAGCAACATGGATGAACCTTGAGGACATTATACTAAGTGAAATAAGCCAGTCACAGAAGGACAAATAACTCCGTGATTCCACTTATGTGAGATACCTAAAATACTCAAACTCATGGGAACAGAGATTAGAATGGTGGCTGCCAGGGATTGTGTGCAAGAAGAAATGGGGAGTTGCTATTCAATGGGTATAGAGTTTCAATTATGCAAGGTGAGTAAGTTCTAGAGATGTGCTGTGCAACATTGTTTCTATAGTTGATAATACTGTATTGTGCATTTAAAGATTTGTTATAAGGGTAGATCTCATGTTAAGTGTTCTTGCCACAATTTTAAAAAATGATATGCAAAAAAACAGGATTTTAGACAGATGATCTAATCTGGGTTTAAGAAAGATCTTGGAGACCACAACATGGAAAAAGACAGGATGGAGAAGAGGAGGGCTGAAAAGACAAAGGCCATGCATGCAGACCTCTATTAAATCATCAGCAGAGACACTGCAACAAACTAATGTAAGTGTTTACACCATAGGCAACAGCTCCTGAGCTAGCTAGCACACCACAAGAGGACTGTCAGCTCCCTTCGTGGCTAAACTCTGATCCATTTCCAATGACACCTGCTCCATTCCATCCTTCAATTTTGCTCAATTGAATTTAATTCCCGTTTACTAGTTACCTAATTCATGCCAAGCACAGTTAGAGACACAGGGAAATCAAGATAAAACGGTTCATACTTTGTACCTTCACGAACTGATAATCAATGGCTATTTGTGGTATTAAAATAACACAGTACTCAATAACTTAGTCCATTAATTAGTTACCCTCATTTTATAATTTCCTTTTATTTGCAACATCAGATACCAGGAAAATAAAAGAAAATGAGAAGTTTGTTGAATGCTTTGCAAATCAAGTTTGCCATGGAAAGACAGATGGTTTCTGTGGAGTCCAAAGTAGCTGAGAGGGAGGCTAATGAGAACCAGGCTGAGTGCTCAGCAAGAAGGGTGACGTGCTCAGTCTCTGCTTGCTAGTGTCCTATAATCTGGCCTGGATGGAGCTCTGAACTGTGGGCAGAGGATGATGTTGGCACAGCTTGCTGTCATGCAGAGCTAGTGGAGGTACAGCCCCAACAATGGGCATAAGCCCAAAAAATAGCTCTTCCCTGAAAAAAAAGTGCCCCCAGTGAATTTTGTTGGATTATCATATCTGTCTGAGTTTGCTTTCCAAGCCCCCAGGCTCTGAGATTTTGAATACTGTCCATTCTAAGTCTCCTTTCCTCTGTGTGATGAACATATTCATCATTCATTTCTTATATATTTTCTACATGGCCCCTCCTGAACCAGGGAGACAATTACTAAAGCATTGGCATATCTTCCTTGTAATGTGTAATATGGTCTGTATTATAGGTCAAAATAATGTATAAAATATATAATAAAATGATATGTACTATGTTAATAGTGTACGTTATATAAGAAATGATCTGCTATAATATGATGTGCCGTAATTCTTTGGTTTCTTGACTATCTTGGCCAGGAGACAACTAGCTATCTGATGGCAGGACAGTGGCTAATTTATTTCTGTATCCTTAGATCTAGCAGTGACCGCAAATAAGTAGAAGCTCAGAGTGTGTGTTTAATAAAGGAGGGAAAGGAATGGTAAGAAACAAAAAGCAGAGGATGAGGGCAAGCAAAGAGTAGAGGAAGGAAACAGAAGAAAGAATTTTCTTTCCAAAAAAAATAAATAAATAAAAACCTGCGCTGAACTTCTTTTTAAAAATGTCTCTGTATATCGCTCACTCAGACTGTCTCCCTCTAACAGCTCTGGCTCTCTTCCAGTGAAATATCAAGGAAAAAAGTGAGAATGTGAGTTCCCTGTCTTAACAGCTTCTCAGAGAAAGTCAAGATCACTTCGTTCATTTACTCATACTCCAGAGGAGTGTGATAAGAAAAAAATAATAATTACACATAAAGTTAAGTGTCATTATTCAAGTGTGAACAAGGCAAGGTATTGTCAGAAAGAAGGGCAGGGATGGTTAATTCTGCATAGGAAAATAAGGAAAGAAATAAGGAGTATTTGAGATGGATTTTGAAGGCTAAGTAGGAAGTATAGCCTGGGAGCGAAGAGTACTTCAGGGAAGATAGTCCTCACTGGGAAGAATCCCAAAGCTTCCCGGTATTTGGATTCTGCACCAGTTTAGTAGTGGTGGGAAGAGTTTGACTATTTTCAGCAACAGTTATACTTGTAAAGATGGCATCAGCCCTTCAAAACTATGTGTTTGAGGGTTGATTTTGATGGAAGCTTTGACTCATAAACCGAATGAGAGTCCAACTTGCACATTTCACAGTTGGAAAATTTGAGGAACAAGGGACAAACAGACTTGTTAAAATTCATTCATAGCTAAATAGAGACAGGTTCAGAGTTGAACCAAGATTCCTTTAAGTCTCTAAGGGGATAAAAAATATCAAATACTGCAGAGGGAACCCCTTATTAAACATCGAGTATCTGCACATATGGTCTCCATAGATGGGGGCCTCGTATTCTTGATGTCATCACCCTGAAATGAGTTTAACAGCAAGAGCCAGTAACTCACAGACATGTGAGGAGTCCAGGAGACACAGTATGAGAAAAATTAGCACAGTTCATAGATGTAGTGGGTTAAATGATGGCGCTCAAAAGCATATATCCATGTCCTAATACCCAGAACCTGTGGCTGTTGACCTTATTTGGAAATGATCTTTGCAGATCTAACTAAATTGAGGATGTGGAGATGATGAAGAGATCACCCTAGATTATCCATGTTGGTCCTAAATCCAGGGACAAGTATCTTTATAAGAGATGCATGGAGAAGAGGAGGAAGAGGTGACCACAAGGGCAGTGATGGGAATGATATGGCCACAAGCCAAGGGACACCTGGAGCCACCAGAAGCTGGAAGAGACAAGAAACAGAATCTTTTCAGAGCCTCTGGAGGGACTTTGGTCCTGCCAACATCTTGATTTCACACTTCTGGCCTCCAGAATTATGAGATAATACATTTCTGCTGTTTTAAGCCACCAAATTTGTGGTAATTTGTTATGGCAGCCGGAGGAAACTAATACAGGAACTAGAAGCTAGAATATGTGGAAGTGCCCATCTCCACCTGCCAGAAAGCTCGTTACACAAACGCACTGGTACCTTTGGTCCTTTCCTTTTCTTTTTCTTCAGCCAGGTAGATGTTTGCTCCATGATCTCTGTTCTGGGCCCAGAGTGTGATGAGCTCTGATATGCCTCTATCTAGGAGTAAATGGCAGAATAATACTGAAATCTTAGTGAAAAACTCCTCCACGAATGGGGAGGCAGAGGAGAGAAGACAGAAAACCAGCATCAACATGAATCCCTTTATTGAACTTTAATCCTAGGCAAGAGGAGGGTGTTTTGCACCCTGGGGGACTGTTCCCATTCTGCCACTAACTCAGTGTAGTCACTGCTCATAATTCCTCCTTCCTGAACCTTCATTTTCTCAATAATGTGAATATTGGGAGCCGTATAATTTTGATGGGAAAAATTAAAAGGCAACAAATTATTGTCTACTCCAAATTGCTAAGTCTACTCTACCACATCTCTGAACATCAAATGTAAAGATGAAAAATAATTCTCCCAGTTATATGGATCTTATTTTTATTATGCATTCTACCTCCGCCCCCCGCTTGGGTAATAGCATTGTGCAACCAAGGCCCAGCACAATCTCCCAATTCCTTTCTTACTATTCCAGCTCTTTCCACATTATGCTCCAGCCTCAGTGAATGGTTTGCCACTTGAAGCTGTGTTCCTACGCATACGTGGAATCTCCAGAGACACCACAAAACAAAACATCAGGTAGCAGCAGAGATCCCACTATAGGTCTGTCCTTGCTTTTGCTCAGAAATTCCTAAACATCCCGAGCAACCCAGTGCAATCTTAACTTCCAAGAAACAAAAGAGATGCTCACAGGAAACTTAGGATCTTAACACAAATTATTCAATAAGCGAATTCTGTAGGATGACTTCCCGTTTCATAGTTCAAATCTACTCCACTTGCATCATACATTGTTAAGGCAACATGAAAAATTATGGGACATCTTTTCAACTTGCCAATATGGAAAACCAAGGGCCAGAGAGGAAAGAGACACATAGCCGCATACCGTGAGTCAGTGGCAGAGGAAAAACTAGGCCCCAAAATATCCCAAGTCGTGTACCCTGCAGTTTTTTGCAATGTATGAACTTTCAATGCCTGGTGGTGTGGTACTTCAGTGTAATGAAGTGCGTACAGAGGGGATAAGGGGAGGATATAAAGTTTTAAAACCAGTCTAGCCAGCTAGAAATTCCTCCATCCTTTGTAGCTAAGGGTAAAGAATGGTGAGGTATGAATTACTACCTACTGGGGTTCCACTAGTATAATTATTTTCAAAGGCAGAGGTGGGAAGGCATATCCCCTAGAGGACATTTGGCAACCTCTGGAGACACTTCTGGTTGTCACCAGGGAGGGGGAAGTTTCTACTGGCATCTAGTGAGTGGAGACCAGGAATGTTGTAAACACCCCACAATGCAGAGGACAGTCCCCCACAGCAAAGAATTTTCCGGCCCCAAATGTCAACAGTGCAGAGGTTAAGAACACTGTACTGTAGGATTTCTCTTTTACTAAGACAGTTTCTATTGGGATCAATATCCTGAGAACTTGTCTCTGTCAGAAACTGAGAAACATTCAAGGGTTTGGAGTATGGGCTTTTAAAGAGGCTTATTGTAGTAGGTCATTAAATATGAAATGTCTGATTTCAAATCAAAAGTTTAGTTTCTTATGTCTCAAATAAGAAGAAGTACAATTAGTCAAAGCATGCACCTAAACTATCGATGCAGTTTTGCCATCTCAATGGTAGCTTGTTTATACCAGCAGTGAAAAAGCCTGGAGAGTGAGTGGTGATGAAATTATGAAAGGCGTTTTCCCCAACTCGTTGAAAATTGAATATTTTTCCTTGCAAGAAGTGGTCCAAAGCCTGGAAGAAGTGGTAGTCAGTTGGTGCAAGGTCTGGTGAATACGGTAGATGACAGAGAGTTTACAAGTCTAGCCTCTGTAGTTTGAGCAGCATTGTTTGTGTCGTCAAACATTATCTTGCAGGAGGATAGACCTGTCTCTATTGACCAATCTCAGCTGCTCAATCACAAGCTTCCTCATCATTTCATCTAACTGGTTGCAGTAGACATCTGCTGTAATTGATTGACCAGATTTCATGAAGCTGTAGTGGATAATACCAAGGTTGGACCACCAGACACCATTAGCTTTTTTTGATGAATATTTGGTTTTGAGCTGTGTTTTGGCACTTCATCTTTATCCAACCATTGTGGTGAATGCTTATGATTGTCAAAAAGAATCCATTTTTCATCACACGTAACAGTATGATATAGAAATGGTTCACCTTTATGTCATGACAGTAAAGAAAGGCAAGCTTCAAGATAATTTCTCTTCTCATGCTTGTTTAATTCATGCATAACCCATCTACCCAGCTTCTTTACCTTCCTAATTTTTTTTTCAAATGGTCCAATTTTGTTGGAATAGTGACGTCAAATCTTGCTGCTAATTCTCACATAGGTTGAGATGGATTCACTTCCCACTACAGCTTTTAGCTCATCATAATCCACCTTGGTCTCAGGTTGCTCATGTAACTCATTTTCAAGATTAAAATCACCACAACAGAACTTCTCAAACCATCAATGTGCTGTGCACTCATTAGCCACATCCTTCCCAAATACTTTGTTGATATTTCGAGCTTTCTGCACTACATTGGTTCCACAACAGAACTTATATTCAAAAATAACATGAAGTTTTGACTTACCCATGGTTTCACAAAAGTTGCTCTAAAAAAAATTTGGAGGATAATCACAAGGCAAATCATGTTTTTGAAAGAATGAAGATGTACCTTCACAATGAAAATAAAACAAGAAGTGTCAAAGTGAAATATCAGAGATAGCAACTGTCAAACTTAGCACTTAAGGAAATCAAACATTTCCTACTTAATAACTTAAATAGTTATCTCTATAGAAGTATTATTAGTGGTAATCTACAATAGTGTTTTTTCAAAATCTGCCCAGTATTATTTTTCTCTCTTTCTCTTCTTCTGGTAATATATCTTTCTGTCCCATATTAAATGGAAAGGGTTGTGGCCAAAGCCTAAAAAATTTTAATATTCTATTTCCATAAATTCAACAATCAATCCAAGGTTAGAGAGGAGATTAAATCAAGGTCAATGAGAATTTGTCCCTAAAGTGGATATACTTGAGATTATTGGGAGATTTTTCACTTTTGCTGGCTTGGTATACTAAAGCAATTTGAAGCTGTGTTCTTGGTACCATCTTCCTCATGGCATGGAAAAGGCTTCCCTGGAGGAGAAGAGAATGCAGCCATCACAGATGAAAGACAGGCATCTCTATGTGTTGCAGTGATAATGACTATCAGTTTGGGTTCCCGAAGTCCTGGTTCTTAAAGTTCTTCCTTCGAGTCTCTGAGCTGCCCTAGAATCCAGTTGCAAGAGCGAATACTTCCTCCTTTTTGGCATAAGCTGATTTGAGTTGTATTTTTGTCACTTGTAGTGGAAAGAGTTCCAACTAATAAACTCACATTTATAGAGCATTTGAGAGTTAGCTAAGTGTTTTCACATTTGTGATCTTATTTGCGCCTCACAAAAAGTCTATTTATCTAGCAGGGGTAGGAAGCATTGTCTCATTGGCATGCATGAAAACTAAAACCCAAAGTGGCTGAGGTTAAATTACCGTTCCAACACCATCCCCATGATGTTGAAAACTATGGAACCTCTCCCTAGGGGGGAAAAAAAAGATGCACATTCTTATAGTCAGAATAGCACAATAAGAGGCATTACAATAAAAATAATAGAATAATAGTTAACACATACAGAGCACTTACTATATGCCAAGCTCCACTGACGTGCTTTATATATATTAACTCATAAATCCTCACAACAAACTTATGACAATAGGTAAAATTACTTTCTCCATTTTACAGGTGAGGAAACAAAGGCATTTGAATAAAGGGCCCAAGTTCCTCTAGATAATTAGTGATAGAACCAAGATTTAAACTCAAATCCCTGATGCTCAACCACTGCACCATATTGAGGCTCAGAGCAGCTGTGTAATTTGACCCAAATCCTCCCACTTGTGGCTAGGAAGTGGCACAACCAGGACGCTAATCCTGATCTAACAGACTTAAAGGTCTTTATTCTGAAGTGGCACCCAGTGCTCCCCCTCATTCTAGAGAATAGTCTGCAATGCCAGGACTTAAACCCAAATCTTCATACTCTAAGCCTAGTGCTAATGTCTTCTTACTACTCACTTAATACATATTTAATGAGCACTTACGCTACGTCAGGCACTTTGGAAAGCTGTTTGGAATGAAGAGTAGGGATGATGCCCAATAAGACCTATTGAATTACAAATCTATTCTTATCCTTGAAGGAGCTGAGATTCCTGCCTAAATACAGTTTTGGGGATTTAGGAGCTTGGGAAGGAGAACCATCTGCATTTCATTAGGGAAGGACAAGAAAGCTTCCTTCACCAACTTCAGAAGCCAAGTTAAAAATATGCTAGTTCATAGTTCATAGCAAAGTTGTATCTGTGATACCAAAATCCCCTTTTTTCCAAGAACACATGTGGAAAGGACAGTGAGGACTTGTTTATTTCATGGCTTCACAAGTAGTCAATGTGGGCTGATGGGTTTTGCTCTTGTCTCCTTTATGTCCTGCCACCGAAAGAAAAATAAAAAAGGAAGCTTTGAGTCCAAGGAAGCACTGAGTCCAAAACAGATGGCTTTTACAGAGATGAGAAAACTATTTATCTTGATTTTGGCAGAGAAGGGCAAAATATTTAAGGGTGAAATTAACTTTTACAATCTTTGGAAATACGGTATGGGAGAAGTAGATATATGATAAAGATTATTTTAAAAGCTTTTAAAAAACTTCAAAATTCTTTCTGGATCACCCTTACTTCTCAAGACTTTTAAATTTGTTGATGTGTATTCTTAGGAAAGATGTCTCTACCCCTGGGAGCTCCACACTATAACCTGTCACCTTGACACAAACACATACCAAGCCAGTCCTACATGATGAGAGGATTTCTGGAGCTTAGGATGACTAACAGAAGCAACCTTGGCTCAGAAAGGGGAATTTGTCAATTTTAGGGACAGGGGTTTGCTTACAATGAATGCAAAGAAGGCGCTAACAGAAAGAGTTTGATAAAAACAACACGTTGAGTTCCTTAGGAAAATTAATGTTTCACTGAAAACTAGACATTGTTTTGTCCCTCTAAAATGAGATGAGTACATTGAGGCTCAGAAGATTAAATCACTTACTCAAGGTCAAGTAACTGGTACAGCTGGGGAGATGAGTTCTACACATCCTCAAGGCACCTCAAATCCACCATTCCTGAAGCCTAACATTTTGTCCTTCTGCCAAATGGCACCTCCTTTTGTGTTCCCTGTTGTGATGGTTGGCAGCTCTGTCCACCAGCCTTCATGGCTAGACACTCAGGACATCTCAGCTCCCTGCTTCATCAATCACCAGCTCCCTCAGACTAAAGCTCTGCACTCTCTCAAGACCCTTAAGTGTCTACCTCTGTTATTGTTAATGTCCCCAATCTGGTCCCTCTTCCATCCTCTTGTTCCTGCCTTCATACAACCACCAGAATAGGATAAAATGTAAATTCTAATGTGTCACCCACATGCTCAGAGCCCTTTAACATCTTTGCATCACCTACAGGATGAAGCATAAGCTTCTTGGCTGAGCACACAAGACCCTATTCCTTCTGATCATGCCTCAGCCCTTCAGCCCCTCTCTCCCCACCCTCTCTGCCACATCACCCTCCAGAATCACACATTGTTTGTCATGTCCCTCGTGAACTGTGATGTTTCTCATGTCTGTGTGCTCGCTCAGGTTGTTCCTCCCCTGGACTGCCGTGCCTCCTTCTCTTCCTCCACCTGGTTACCTCCACCTCATCCTTTAAGACTCAGCTTGTTCATCTTTTTCTTTTGTTGAGTTTTCCAGAAAGCTATCCCCAAAGCCCTACAAGTCCCACCTGGAAGATGCAATACCTGCCTGTGTTTCTCCTTATTTGTACCATGCTGACTACCCTCCTCTCTTTATGCCTCTGTCTCCTCAACCAGGATGTCAGCAATGGCAGTGATGATCCTCCTCTAGAACAAATGCTCCTAACAGAATGAAGCCACAGTGAGATCTCCTGTGACCTCCATCACACAGCATTGCCATTGGCCCATTGGCAAAATCTTTCCTGTGTTTCAATCTTTCCATTGCAGCATACAATGACATATTCTATGTGAACGGAAAAATGGAAAATAAAATGATAGGAACTCCTCAGCCACTAGCATTGACTTTAAGTATGTTTTTCCTAAAGTCATTTAGAGAGAATAAAAAATTGCCAAAGATGAATATCTCCCTGGATCTTGCATTTTCTGAATCTCTTTTCCTGTCATTCCTTAAGTAAGAGCTTTTATATAAAAAATTTCAAGTTCATTTTACAACGTTCTTTTTTTTTTTTAACCCTTCCTGGTATTGACTTTCTATTACCTAAGAAATAAAATGGAAACTCTTTAGCCAGGCATTCAAAAATCTACATAGTCTAACTCAGGCTGACCTTTCTAATTCTAGGATCTACCTACCATTCTTTCCCTAGGAACACTCCCATATTATCCCAGACTGCTGTTTTGTTCCCAATCTTTTCTCCATTTCCCCTCTCACACACATAAAACTAGTAGATGTATACAAGGATAAAATTGAAGAAGGGAAGTCAGTTCATAGTCAGGACTTCTGATAATATCAACTCCCATCTTTCTGTAAGAACAGGGAAAGAATTATCCTCCAAAAAACATTGCTCAGATTTTTCTCTTATATCTGTTCTTATTGTGAAATCTATTATACATCTCATACCAAATTTATATAATGTATTTGCCTCCTTTCCCCATATATGTATAAGAACAACACCCAATCTTATTAGGGGAAAAAGAACTAAGATTTACTTTGTCCTACTATGTGCCAGAGCACGTAACTCATGCTGTTTAATTTTCCTAGCAATCTTTGGAGGTAGACATCAGTCCTCTATTAAACTAGACGAAACCGAGGCTCAGAGAAATTAAGTAGCTAAAGTTTTTCTTTTCTTTTCTTTTCTTTTTTCTTTTGTTTGAGGAGGAGGAAAGAGAAATTTATTACTTTGCCAGCAAAGGGGGACAATGGAGACTCCTGTCTGAAATGCCGTTGTCCTAATAGTAAGCAGAAATACAGAGCTTTCAAAGGGTGGGTTCTCAGCTTCAAGCAATTGCTGTTCAACTACAGTCGATGATTCTAATTGTCCCATCTCCACTGAAGACTGTCTTGTGACCTCCACCTAGGGCTTCCCTCAGCCAGGTTTGGGCTGAGCCATCTCCTGCAGCACACATTAGGAGTGTGGATGCTTGATGGATTTGGTGAGAATTCATTTGGAAGTAGCTAAAGTTTTCAAGTTAAGTTAAAGTCAGGATTTGAATAGGATTACTTGAATCCAAAAACCTGTTTCCTCTCTGATATTGGGTCAATGAGGTTGTAGATTTAAAAAAACAAACAAACAAGCGAAAAAACCCTTAAAGAATCCAAAGCTTCCTGAAGCCACAAAGTTTTACTTTTATTACAAGTTGCTCTTTATATAGCAGGATCCTAGGAGAAGAGCAAAATAGTTATAAAGAAATCTGGGAATACCAATCAAGCATCCAAATTAAGGGATGAGCAAGAGCAGTGAGAAGAAAAAGAGTTGAGTCTGGGGATGGGATGTGTTAAGATGCGGTGTTTTCTTCCCGAGGAAGGGACACAGCACGTGGAGCTATGCAATGGGAGGAACAGGGTGTGGCTGCACACACAAAAAGGTTTGGCAGGGAGGCCTGAGGAGCAGCAGGCTTCATAGCAAAAGGCTGTTTACAAGTATCTGATCCACGGGGGCATCTGGCCCAGAAGATATTCTTGGAACCAAGGACTGCAGAAGGAGGCAGAAAAAAGCAAAATCTAAAATGAATCATGGGCTCCATGTGTTGGGGCTCACAGGACTGCTTTGACTTCGGAGCCACTTTTTACATTGGCACCAGGAATTTTCCACAGAGATCCTATCCCAAGCTGCAATTTCTTATTCTAGAGTTATTGGAAATCATGTTGCAAAAAGGTTACAAAACAAGGAGAAGATATTTTACCACATTACCCTGGAGGCCAAGTATTTTTTTACTGGAAGAGCACATGTCAGCTCTTTACCCAGTGTCTCTCAGCCCCAGAGGTCTCCCCTGCCATCTCCACTCCATGATACTGGAGCTGAGATTCTGAAAACTGCAGTTCCCACTCTCCTTGTTGGCTCACCTCCCATGAGAGTCTCCCAACAGGAGCAATGGGCAGGAGACTAGGAGGTGACAAGAGGAAGAGGAGTCTCTTCCTATTTCCAGATCCTGTTAGGTACCCTCCAGGAGAAAAGACAGCCATGGACCCAGCCTTTAGCTTCCTTCCTCACTCCCAGCACCTGACACAGGATGCCACATTAGACACCAGCACAAGCTGGCCCACCAGATCCAAGCTCAAGTATCCAGATCACATCTCAGAGTTCTGAGCACTGGAAAGAGTGCTCCTCCACTGAGATCTGAGTTCCAGCCTTGGGGCACTCTCCAAGATGCCTAAGCCCAGGCCACGGGGTGCCCCCACTCAGAGATTGAAACATCAGTTGAAAGACACCCGCCCTCCAGACCTAAGAGAATCAGCCATGCAGGGCTCCCCCTCTGAGCTTCTAAGTTCTCCTAACACCACCTTTCTCTCTTTGTTCTCCCTGCCTGACAGAAGTAGCTTCTTCCTGCAGTTACTAATGTCTAGGATTACCTCAGCATCCCCTGTTTGCTGTGTCAGCTTTCTAATACATGTGTAGTCAATTCCCTAACATAAATCCTTTCTATTGAAAATTCTCAATGTGCTTTCCATTTTCAAGACTGGAATTCGATGGATACAGAGGACATCCATATCTTAAATGCACACCTGTCTAATCTCTTACAGGAACAATTATGTAGAAATGAAATTTTAGCTTCTAAAAAAAAGAAACTGTCCTACCACATTGTAGTATCTGTCATTAACAAGAGAGAATATATTAACCCTGTAGGTATAAAAGTTCTAATTCTTTATTTGCTCTTGAGCAAACTTGACCTGGGCCACAGCGACCTACCAGATAAAGATGTCTTAGCCTCTAGGGACATAACTTTGAATGAAATGTGATCTATACCCCCCAGGAAACCTATACTTATGGGAGAAGAGGTCAGTTATAATGTCATAGGGGAAGACTCTACTAGAGAAACTAGAGGCCAAAGAAGGACAAAGGAGGAAGCCTGCAAACTTCGCGGAGAAGGTGCTGCCTTATCTAAGTCTTGAAGGATGTCTCAGTTTTGTTGCTTTTCCATTGCAAGGATCAGAAACCAACTTGGGATGACTTGGAAAAAAGGCACGTATGGGGAGCTTATGAGTAAGCACTGAGGGTCAGGAGAGAAGGCTAAAGAGACTTAGAACAGATGGAAACCAGCCAGCCCTGGAGGGTGCTGGAGGCAGACAGGGCCTGATATGTGGGCCCAGAGTGCTGCTGGGATGAATGAATCCATGCATTTCACATGTTCTCCAGGGGAAAGCCCAGTCAGCCTAGCTTGGGTCGATGCCCATTCCATGACTGTACCGAATGAGTGAGAGGAAGGACCCGGCAGGGCATCCCTGCCCACAACGGGGAAGATATAATTCCCCAGAGAGAAATTATGGTGCTCTGGGAAGAAGGAATAGATGATAACTGTGCTGAAAAAGAATGGGGTTGAGGGAGATGAAACAGAAGAGTGCTCACTGCAAAAATGAGTGAGAATTTTCTAGTTAGAGAAGAGATGATCATTCCAGGCGGGCAGAGCACCATGAACAAAGCTTTGGTGGCAAGAAAGACATAGTAAGGGAACTTAAAATCCTGAGGCCTCGAAGTGAAGGTGAGACTGCCCATGTGAACAGGGACCAGAGGATGAAAGATCATGGGCACAGCACTAAGGCACCCTGCGACGTCCGCAAGATCCAAGGATCCAAGGCAGGATACTCAAGTCCACCTACCTCTTGAAATTGTTGCAAGTGTGCATTTTTGCCTTTTTGGGGGGAGGGCGGGGAACATCTACTGCACTGTAACCTTAACAAGGAAATGTTTAGTGGAATGAAGGGGACAGAGCCTTATTGGAGTGGGCTAAGGAAAGAAAGAGTGAGCAGGAGGTAGGACTAGAGAGAGTGGAGGCTGTGTTATTAAGTATCAAATTACTGGCCCAAGGTTGGTTAGGAGTTCAGGAAAGGCAGGTTCAGTGGGAGCACTAAAGAGAGGATGTGGCACTGAAGTGAATGTGAACAATACACCCCTTGCAAGAAAAGGAGCATCCAGTGTCCTTTCTATCTGTCAGGCGCAGAGACAGGCCACCATCAGCAGCAGAACAAATGCTTTGGAAGGCAGCCACGCTCACCACTATACCACCAATGCACCTACGGCAAATACCTTGCAAAAATCTATTAAAAATAAAACATGAATCCCCATAAACTCCCTAAAATTCAGACCTTCTAGGACAGTGAGTTTGGTGTTTTTTGTTGCTGTTGTTCATTTCTGTGTCCCAAATGTTTCATATCAAATAGACACACAAAGCAGCCTTTGGAATGAGTCGATTAACTAATGGAATGATAAAGATTGCTTATAATGTATTGATAATTATTTTAAATTACTGAAACAACACATGGTATGAAGACATATGTATTTGAGCAAATGTAGGATGCTTTGATGACTATTCTGCAATTTGCTTTTGCTACTAAATATACTATGATCACCTTTCTCTGTCAGTTTAATGTGGCTTTAGAATCACAAGATTAAAAAGCCAGCGAGGTCTCTTGACTAAAGATTACACTGCATATCACTACATATCCAAACCACTCAATGGCTCAGTAAGTCAGTGTTCAGAATGGTGAAATGACTTTCCTAAGGTCACACAGGGAGTTGATAGGAAAAGTAGGCCCTCCAGTAAGGTGTCCTGACTTTCCCCAGAGGTCTCTGACACATGTCCCCATTCACTCTGGGAAAGGAGACTGCTCGTAACCACTCAAGGGCTAGCCCCAGTGGAAGGTGAGCAAGCCCTCTCCAAAAAGGTGCCTGGAAGTGTTTTTCATACTGGGCTTTTCAGAGAGTACTGAGGGGAAAACACCTGCTGGTTCATCCGAAGAAGATCAGTTTTTACGTGTCCAAAAAATGCAGGGCTTTCTTTTGCCCAAATAGTCCTGGATGCTGTTTCTCCCCCTAAAATCCATCGCAGTGGTCTCTGAGGATATGCTAAGAGACAGTGATGGGTGAGTCAGCAGAGGTCAGGCAGAGTGTCAAGGAGCAAAAGGAACTAACCAAACTGATTACTGCTGAGACTGGCGGTGGCTATGTGCAGAGAGCAGATACAAGCCCTGACAGTTACCTAAACGCCAGGGAGGAAAGAACCTGGCACCAGTACACTCAGGAGTGTATCCAATACCCAAAAATCATCACTAGCCAGCCATGAATGCTCTTGCATTTCCTTCCCTTGTCTAATTATGTGCAGAATAGCATTGCCAGAAAACACTGCTAGGGTCAGACATGGGTGATCTTCTGGATAGGAAAGATCAACATTGGGCCTGGCCAAGGGTGACACTTCTCCACGGGTACCTGGAACCAGAGTGTCAGGTTCTCCTGCACTTGTGAGAATAGACCTGTGACCATGGCCTCCTTTCTGAGGTGGCAGGAAGTGAGATATTAATTTGAGGATGACCAATAAAATTATCGGGGTAATTCTAGCAAATTTTCCTCTGTGTGCAATACAGCCATAGTGGAAAGAACACAAACTGTAGTGTTACGACAGATACTACTTCTGTTTTCTAGTTTGACCAAGTCATTTCTCTCTTAGAGCCTCAGTTCCCACATCCATAAGAAAAAAAAGTTTGCATAAAACACCTAGACTTAGTAGGCACTCAGCTGATGGTCCTGCATTCTCCTTCTTGAGAGAATTAACCTAGAGGCTAGCATAGTGACTATTTAGGAAGCATGTCAGATTTTTAGCCAAAGAATAAATAATTTATTCTGAGTTTCTAAAATTATTCAAATGCTCACAACTAAGCTAAGCACCAAGAATGTGGCACTGTCCAGGTTAAAGTTTTTGCCCCTAAAAAGAATATCATCAAGAGGAGAATGACAAGTTGAGAGCCAAAAAGACTTTCAGCACCATGAACGCTTAGGTGAAGAAAGTAGAAGCTGCTAAGGGAACACAGGTGAGGATCACCTAGCTCATCCTCCAGGGGCAGGGAAGGCTTCCTGGAGGAAGTGAGGTTTAAATGAGGTGCCAAGGGATACATAGGAGTCATCCATGTGAAAGGAAAGAGACGGTGAGCAAGAGATGTCCAGACATTCATTCATTAACTCATTCATTCATTCCACAAGTAAGTCCTAAGTGCCTAATATGTTCCAGAAACTATTCTAGACACTGGGGATAGAATATTGAACAAGACAGACAGGGTCTTTGATCTTATAAAGTCCATCCCCCAGCCAGTTGACCAATAATAAATGATTAGCAAAATATCAGGAGTTATATTATTCATGCCATAAAGAAAATAAAGCAGAGTTTAGTGAAAAGAAGCTTCTTTAGATTCAATGGTCAAAGAAGACCTCTCCAAGAAAGTTCCATTTCTGTTGAAAGCTGAGAGAGGAGAAGCCGGCCAGCAACCAGGCAGTGGGGGGACCCATAACACGTGAGTGGAGAGGAGTGCTAGTGTGCAGTTCGTGCATTCAGAGCAGGCGTGGCATGTTCTGGGAGCAAAAAGAAGGCCATCATGGCTGTCGGCTCCTGCGAGAGCACGAAGAGTGCGATGTTTGACTCGTATTCTAAGTGTGATGGGAAGCCTTTGGGCCTTTTAGCAGGAGAGAGTTGTAGTCAGATTAACATATTTAAAGATCACTCATGTTCTCATGAAAACATATCAAAACAATATATGCCAAGGCTCAAGATGAGTAAAGATGTGATCTATGTGAAAACGGAAGGAGTCAGGGAGAAAAGGAAGGAAGGCAGGGAGGGATGGTGGGAGGAAGGAACGGATGGATTGAAGAAAGGAAGAAAAGAAGGGAGGCAGGGAGGGAGAGAGAAAGAAAATCATTAGTCCAGCTAGAGAAGAGATTTTGAGGAAATAGGTATCCAGGGATAATCCTGGTGAAGGTTGCTGCCACCCCCTCCAGGGATTTTGGGTGCTGTGACAAGGATTTAGACTTTAATTGATGGCAATGGGCTTCATGGAAGAATTCACAGAAAGGGGTCAGATTTCTGTTTTAGAAGCACACCAGTGACAATGACGGCTCCAGAAACTAGAGTTTGACTGAAAACCTTCCTCCCCAAGAAGTTGCACCTCTGTCCTTTAGGCAGCTCGTGTGCACAGGGAGGTTCTCACAGGCAAGCGTGAGTGGGTGGGGGAGGGCCCTGCACCCCACGGGTAAGGGGAGGAAAGCTGGGTGCACGCAGCTCCCCAGCCATGGGAGCTCTGGGATTTCACATCCCCCTCAGCAGGGTTTCTGGAAGAAGGCACAGAGTGCTCAGAGCTGGGAGACAAGAGTGATTATTATCGCATCCAGGCCTATCATTTTACAGATGAAATTAATCTCCTCATTCCCATCAGCCATATGGCTCTGAGGTCAGTTTCTCCAGGGTTCAGCCACAAAGATTGGCGAGGCGTTGGGTTTTTATTTGTTGGTTTGTTTTTTTAAGTCTGGAGATATTGCCTAAAATGACTGTCTCTATCCCCACCACAAATAATCTGCTTTTGTCCCTCCGTCTGAAACGCCGTGGGTTGTATATTTGATTTCCCATGACAGGACTCTGTCCTGCAGCAAGCCAGTCACCTGGAGCAGTGTCCCTGCTGCGGTGCAGCGGAAGAGGGGTCTGCCAGGGAGCTCAGCTGGGAGGCAGGTCATGTCCCCAGGACACAATTTCCTTCAATGGCTTTGCCTCAATTCACTGCTGTTGGTACTTGTTCGGGCAAAATCTGTGAAGTATAGGGTTCACACTTTCCGTACCAAATACTGTCTATTTAATCATCTGCAAAACACTCCTGGGGTACATGCTAGATGCCAGCCACTCTGCTTTTTATTGAAGTTATGACAATAAAGATATAGCCCTGCCTTAGGAGGCTTGTGATTTAGTGATTTTTATTGAATTTACAAGACAGGAAATAAACATTAAAACCCTAAAATACATATACCTCAACCTCAACTTTTCCTCGGAGATTCATAACATTTTATAACTAATTTTATGCTATCCAGGAGGACAAGCATAATTTTATCTCCCAAAGCACCAGAATTTTACTTGACACATCAGTTCTTGAGCAGTAGAACCTTTACTCCTGGCAACTAGTGCATATCTTAAATGCCCAGTGGCTGCCTGCTGTTGTAACATACGTGGCAGGTCTGGCAAGGAAGGATTGCGAAGAGAAATTACGTTTACGTATAGGAGCAGTGTTCATACCTCTGTTCTCATCTTAACCAACCATCAGCCCCATTGTATTAATAAAGGAACTGAAGTCAAGAGAGAGTCAGAAACCTAATTAAGATCAATCAATCAGTAGTTTCCCTCATTCTTAATGTTGTTAGTTTTTGCATATTACTATAGTAGTAGCCGCCACTTATTTATTTATTAAACAAATATTCACCCAATACCTGACATGCACAAGACTCTGAATAAGACACATTATTCATGTGTCTTAGGGAGACACATGATTTATTTACAGAGCTCCAGCTCCATAAAGAAAAAATCCACTTATCATTTGATAAGCATTGTATTGTTTCACCTTTTGACTATTATGAGTAATGCTATGTTACGAACACTATGTACAATTATTTGTGTGTACGTATGCTTTCATACAATGAAATACTATTCAGCTATAAAAAAGGAATGGAGTGACAATGCCCTCTACAACATGAGTGAGCCTTGAAAACATCATGGTAAGCTAAAGAAGCCAGATACAAAAGAGCATATATTATATGATTCATTTATATAAAATATCCAGAAAGGACAACATCCACAGAGACAGAAAGTAGATTATTGAGCTGTAAAGGGCTGAGGAGGTGTTATGGGGGTGACTGCTAATGGTGACTGCTACAAAATTTGCTTTGGGGGTAATGTAAATGTTCTAGAATAGATAGCAGTGATATTTGTACAACTTTGTGAATATACTAAAAATCATTGAATTATGTGCTTTAAATGGAAGAATTTGATGGTGTGTGAACTCAACAAAGCATGTGAATAAAAATTTAAAAGTAAGTGTAATAAGTGATGTGTCATGGTAAGAAAGCTGTAGAATGTTGTAGGGTACTTAAGTGCTATGGACATAACTTCTCTTTTGTAGAGAGTCTATTACATGCTTACGTGTTTCATATTATACTAAAGGAATGGTTTATTTTCTCTCAATTAATCTTAACAATAGCACTCATTCATTCATTCAGCAACTATTAGGGGAGGGGAAGGGACTTAAAATATGCCAGGCGCCTATGTAGGCATTGCGTATGTGGCTCGTAACAAAAACCAAGGTCTCTGCCCACTCTGCTGAGGGGAGCGACAGACTGGGGCATAATAAAGAAACAGGAAGCACACAGGAGGCACAGAGTCAGGATGGGTGAGAAGTTGAGCAGCCTTATCATTCATGAGTTGGCCAAGGAAATCATCTCTGAGGATTGATATGTGAGGAAAGACTTCAACGTAGCAAAGGAATGAGCTGGGTGTCGTATGAATGCTCCAAACAGAGGGGACACACAAGCTGTGGCCTGGGAGTGAGTTTGGCACATTTGAGTAACAGAGAGAAAGTCTTTGCAGCTGGAGCAGAATCATGAGGAGAGAGCAGCAGAAGGGAAGCAGAGTCAGGTGCTGTTTAGGGGCCTATCAGATATGGTCATGGCTTTGAATTACATCCTGTTTTTGAGGGAAATCTATTAGAGGATTTAGACACAGAGGAACGTTATGATTTGATTTATGTTTTTAAGAGATTACTCTTAGGACTGTGGTGAGAAGACCACAGAGAAACAAGAGCAAGAAAATATTAATTGTGAGAATTGATTTAAGGATTGTACAAAGATGGCTTGACTTGGGCAATAGGAAAGTGACAGGAGGTAGTGAAAAAAAATGGTCCATTCTGGACATGATTCGAAGGTGGAGCTGTTGGGTCTTGTTGATGGAGTGGATGTGGGAAGCGAGGAGAGTGAGTGACCAGATTAAGTTGGTTGAACTGTTATGTCCTATTATGGGAAAGACCAGAGGAGGAAGAAGTTTTGGGGTAGAAATGGTGCAAGTCAACGACTTATTAGATATAATAGATGAAGAGTAGACATAGACACCAGTGTCAAGCTCAGGGAAGACATCAGTGGTAGAGATCCAATTTGGAGCTCAACAGCATATAGGTAATATTTAAAGCCATAGAACTAGATAGAAATACCTACGAAACCAGAGAGAAGAGAAAAAAGAAAAGAGGGAAAGGAATGAAAAAGAAAGGGAGAGGAGGATCAAACCCTTGGAAACTCTATTACTCAGTGGTCAAGCAGAGAAGAAAGGCCAGGAAAGGAACTTTAGAAGGAAATACTGAAATGCAAGGGGAGAAGGAGGAGAGAGTAATGTCCTTAAAATGAAATTAAGAAAGAGTTTCAAGGAGAAAGCCATAATTCACAGGATCAAATGGTCCTGAGAGGTTGAATTAGCAAAGAGAAAACTTGAGCTTTGAATTTAGAACCATGGAGGCCATCCTGAGAGGGAGGGGTGGGATAAGGGTGTTGAAGTTCGGAAAGAGAAAAAATTGGGACATAGTCATGCTGGAAAGTCAGAGCAGGAATTGCCTAGGGAAATGAAGGATTGCCTGAAGATGCTGAGGATACATTTCAGATGTTCTTCTTATATTTAAAGTGAGATCTTCAGCAACTTCAACAATTTTTTGATGGAGTGGATGTGGAAAGATAATTTGTCTTTATCCTACAATGTTCCTGAGCTCTGACGTAAACAAAAGGAGATAATCAGAGGTAGGATGCTTGAAATCAAAAGTGATTAGTAATAACAAAATTCATGGTTGAACTGTGTGAGTAGACATTTGGGAAGCCACTATGATGACTGAAGTGGTGTTGGAAAGAGAGGCAGTCATGCAGACACTGAACTGTTTAATGAATTTGGATAAGCAACATGGGAGATGGCCCATGACCCAAACAAGGGTGGGTCACAGCAGGAAGAGCCTGATGGAATAATTTAGAAGCAGCTATATTTTTTTTCTCCTTTTGAGAAAGGAGAGAATTGTCTGGAAGTGGTAAGTGCCCCACCCTCAGTGCAGAAGGGATGTGGCAAGAAAACCACCATTGGAGAGGGCTGCAGGGTGGCTTAGACCCTCTAGTCTACCATTTTTCACATAGAAAGATAAAGGGAAACATCAAAGGATGAGTTTGAGCATATAGATGAGAGATGATGAGTTTGAGGGGACAGAGTGAAAAGTTTTGGGATGTGAAAGAAGAGTGGGAGGGTAGTTTGATTTAGGAGCTACACAGAGACACACAGGGAGAATCTGGGTGAAAACGCATGGCTGAACTTCTGGATCTATTGTAGCAATTCACTAAAGTGGGAAGATAAAGCTTGAAGAATTGATTGCATGGTCTTTTCCGTAATGATGGATAACTCTAGTTTTAGCTACCCTCTTGGGATTGGTCCTGTAGGTTATTTGTTAAGGTGGTGTGCTGCTAAATAGGATGCCAAGGCTGTGAGCCCAGTCCTTGGTCTTACAATTCAAACATGAAACTCTGCTGCCCTATAAATCCTGCTGTGATAGTGCCTGGCTCTGAGCCCTACCAAGTGCATACGGCTCAAGAAGGCTTCTTAACACACTGCATAGGACGGCGCTACGGCAGGGGAGCACTGATCTTAACAAGAGCCCTTATCAACAAACTCATTTTACACATAAAGAAATCTTTCAGATGTGTAATAAGTTCAGACAGTTAGTTTAGGTTGAAACTGCTCTCTCTGATCCAAACTCTAGGACTCATCAGACTTGATCAGGCTTTCACTTCAGTTCCTTAAGTGGCTGAGATTGCAAGCCCAGCCCAACCTGGACGGGCTCCCCAGTCTACTTACTGAAAAGCCCCATTCTGTCTCCTCAGCTCCCTAAGAACACTGGGCAGTTCCCTGTTGCCATGACAAACTGTGGGCCATGTGGCCACCCTGACAAAGGGCTACTGTGCCCTCTGACTAAATCCCACTCACAATGTCTGATTACCACATGCAAACCAAGCTTGGACAAGCTCCCTGAAAATCAGTTGGCTGGCTTCATGAGTAAAGCTTTTTTCTTCCTTCTAATTTAGCATTTTCTTCTATTTCCAAAAAAGAGCAGATTTCCATATTCTGCTCGTCACTGCCACTCCCTCAGAGACTACACTTTCCTGAGATCAGCTCATTCTCTCCCACAACTTGCTTTCCTGGCCAAATGGTGCCAGCCTTCCTCATTCTCTTTCTGTGGTTTAAGGAAGACGCAAAGATGGCCTGACTTAGGTGATGGGAAAGCACAAGGAGGCAGTAAGACATAGTCCATTCAGGTTACGGCTTGAAGGTAGAGCAGCAGATAGGTCCTTCTGATGGAGTGGATGTGGGAAGTGAGGCACGTGCTCATCCAGAAGGGCACTGCCAAGTCCAAGTGAGGGTAGGAGGGTGGGGTCGGGGAGGCAGTGAGTTTGGGGGTGTAGACATTAAAGGTCAGTTTTATACAGGTTAACTTTGGCTTATTTATTAAGCATCCAAGTGGAAATGTACAATACTCCAGATGTCTGGAGCTCAGAGTATCATGTAAATAAAAGGCAGTCCATTCTCAACCTTGGCACAATTCACAATTGGGGCTGGATAATTCACGGAGCTGTTCTATGCATTGTAAGAGGTTTAGCAATATCCCTGGCCTCCTCCCACTAGATGCCAGTAGCATCATTCCTTCTCCCTAAGTTGTGACAACCAAAAATGTCTCCAGATATTGCCACACATCCCTGGGTAGCAAAATCCCTCCTGTAGAGAACCACAGACTTAGTGATAGCCAGGGTTAGCCATTTGGTATAGAAGCTCATGGACCTATTTCTATGCATTTACCTGTAGGCATATTTAGTGATAGAACATGTTCTTTCTTTTTTCCTTTTTCGCAAATGTACTGTTATATGTATCAATTTGTAACTCGTTTATTTCACATAGAATATCTAAACATGCTAGTATATAGGAAGCTGCCATTTTTTAAAAATGTGGTATAGTATTCATAGTTTGGATATATTCCATTTATCTACATTTATATTATTGCAACTTTAGCTTATTTGTTTTTGTTGTTTTGGTATTGCAAATAAATTTGCAATTAATGTCCTAACACATATGTCCTTATCTTTATCTCTCAGAGAAAACAGGAATTGTTGGCCACAGGGTGTACGCATTTTTAAACTTAAGAAATTGCCTCAGGTAGATTGTTTATAAAAATAGTTATAATAATTCCCTCCTTGTATCCAGACTCCTTTGCAATTTGGCTTTGTATCTCCTCCACCTATTTCTCCACCTTTCAAGTTTGGGCTGGCTTTGTGACCAACTTTGATCAATAGAATGCAACATTGTGAGGAGTCACGAACAGGGGGCTGCCTTAGACACCATCCTACCTTAAGGCATCACAGTCTTGACCTGAGGGATAGTCAAATGCCTAGGAGATGAAGCACTAAGGAAATGAGTCAGGAGAACAAGGGGATTACAGCGTCCCAGGGGAAGCCAGAGCTTGCAGGTTGGTTGGGAGACTATAAATCAGGCATGTTCAGGGCCCAAGCACAAGAGGAAGCTTCAGTTTCAGCTTCCTCCAGGGCAGAGCTGATTAATCTCGAAAGCCCCGGCCCTTGTCCCCATGGATACAGTATAGGAAATCTGTCAGATACTGAACACCTGCTAACATGGTGAGGTGAACGAGGGCAGAGGTATTTATTAATTTCCCCATGGAGGAGTCCAGCCCTGCACCAACCTATCAGCCCATGAAGATAGGGGTATATTGAAAGCACATGACTTTTTTAGAACATAAAACATATCTCAGATGTGTAGCTTAAGCAGGAATTAAAGGGACGCATGTGTTGGGGATAAGGGATATTGGAGGCAGTTGGTTTTGGCTTTGGGTCAAATCAGAGGGTGGGGGACAAAGTCTTGAGAAGCTTTGGGAAACAAATTTGGAAGCTTCATCCTTCTCCCTCCCTTCTGTTGTGCCAGGATGTCTCCTTTGACATCTGAAATACCCTGTTGTGCTATTCAATTTCTTTTTTTTCTGAATTAGTGCTCAACAACACTGTAGTTTCAATCAGTGAGTAGCTGGTAAACCCCTCTTTGTTTTCTTTGCTCCCACTCTCTCCTCTGCCCTTCTCTTTTTCTTGCCCACCCCTTTTCCCTTTCCCTTTAGGGTAGTTTTCAATAGGAAAGAAGCATTTCTCTGAGAAGCACAAAGAATCTAGTTAATGGTTTAGTCATTTCGGAGATGAATAACAGCAATCGGGCACTGTGTTCCTGGTGCAAACTTCTCTGTGCACCACATAAAGAAATATGTGTTAGGGCATTCATTCTAAAATTGTTTTAAAAACAAAAGAAAAAGAACAAACAAGCTAAAGGACCAATAACACGGATATAGATAAATACATGGTGGTATATCCCTACTACAGAATACTATGCTATATTTCAAAAACAAAACAGAACAAAAACCTGAAAGCTTCCTATGTACCAGCATGGTTAGAGATCCCAAACACATAGGCATGAGAAATAAGCAAGTTAAAATATACATTGAATGTAACAGTACATATGTGAAAAAGAAAAAAAATCCACATTCCTTGGTGTATATGTCTGCAGAGAAACGTAGAAATGAGAGTCATAAGCTCACACAGCAAATGGGTAACACTGGTTCCTGCTAGAGCAGTGGTTCTCACCTTGGGACAATTTTACTTCCAGGAGACATTTGGAATGTCTGAAAACACTGTTGGCTATCAAAACTGTGGGTTGAGGGGGTGCTATCGGCATTTATTAATACTAGGCAGAGGTCAGGGATGCTGCTGCTCATGCTACCATGCACTAGACAGCTACCTTCAGCAAAAAAATTATCTAGTCCAAAGTGCCAATAGTACCAAGGTTGAGAAACCCTGCTCTAGGTAGACAAAGAGAGGATAAAGATTTGCAGGTAAATGACAAAAAGAAATTCCTCTATAATGTTTTAGACCTTTCAAAGAGAATGTAATCATGCATTACTTATGTAATTACTGAGTGATTAAAAACAAACCTTCAGTAGATTTCCATCGACAGCAGAGGACCCTTTGTTACCTGGTCCCTGCCTCACATCTCCCAGATCTCTATCACACATCCTATGAATACATTCTAGGCAGACCAAAGTGTTTATAGTATTTAAAGTTTCATGTACTTCATAGTTGCCTTTTTTTCACATGATGATCCTTCAGCTCTGAAAGCTCCTCTCCTCCATCTCTGCCTGGTGAAATTCCATTCACTCTCCAGAACCAACCTCAGGTACCACTTTCTCTGCTCTTTCCAGGTGAAGCTATTCTTCCCTCCTCTCTGCCATCTCTGCAGTGCCTACATGCCTGGTATTATAAGGCGACTTCAGCACCTTGACATGCAGTGGGGGGTTTTGCAGAGCAAGCACTAACCCAGCCAGCCGCAGGGGTATCCTGACTTCCCCTACACCCCACTGAAACACCCTAAAGGACAGGTCATACATCACTCAAACTTTACACATGAACATCTCTGTGCAGACAATCATGAATTCTTTCTCAATATCCAGCACAAAACCTCACATTGATGGGGTCACAAAGTACAATGGAGTGGTAGGCACTGTAGATGCATGAAGTGGGTGTGAGGGGCAGGCTGGCAAACTGGAGCTCCTAACCCCATCGAGAGAGGTTGACTGGGCTTATTAGCTGATTATTGCCATGCAAATAGACTCCTTGCTGCCAGATCTTCCAAGATAAATAAGAAATTCAGAATTTTATTATAAAATTCCCCAAATCAAAACTCTATAATCATTTTATAAGTAAGACAATACTGCATCCATGGATCAGATATGTTTTAAGGGCTACTGATTTTTAAATCCTCAATTATTATAACTACCCATAAGTAAAAATCCTGAGCTAGATAAAGAAATGAAAATTATGATCCACTATGGAAGATAGTCACCAAGACACACAAGAACTCAAGAGAAGTCATAAGTCACACAATCTTTAGCATGTATCAACACCCTCCGGAGAAACATAGACAAATGGAAATCAGACCCTTGTGACTATTAGACAAGTCACACCTTCTCCTGTGGAGATGAATAAATAAGAAAGCTAGAAAAGGGAACCATTTCTTTCTCCCTGAAACTTCTCAGAGGATTGAGGATCCTGTTTTATGTCCTGTGGTCAATGAGAATAGGGAAAAGGGGAAAGAATATTTTTTTCATGCAATAATAATATTAAACTAGATTCCTTTTTAATAAGACTCCATAATCCCATAAACTGCAAATGCTTAACTCTCAGGTTTGTCAAATGACCAATAGACAGACATCACAGGGCACAATTATTCCAGGCTCACGCATGGATTCTCTTTGGTACCAGCTGCCTCACAAATCACACTCCTTGGAACAGAATCACAATGGCCAATGTCCAGACGACCTTTTCCTCTTATGGCCCTCAAAACCCAGCCAAGGCCAGGAGCCAAGTGAGAGCAGGAAAGGGGCCTTGGCCTCAATTTCTGATCTGCCACAATCATGCCTGCTGTCTTTGGAGCAGACTCCATTCTCAGATGTCTCCAGTGGGATCCGTGGTGGTTTGGGGATCTTGGACGCTGGCCTCCAGCATTTCTCCCTGTGCATATCACATGGAAGTAGGGGAAACTGACTCATGGTAGAGCCCATTCAGGCAGCCAAGAAGGAAGCGGCACATGATCAGATGTTCCTGACAAGGACAGTCTGTCAGGTATAGCCCCTTCACACGTAACATGCTGAAACATGTGCCTATTGCCATGGAAACCCCATAATGCCAGGCACGTAAATGCAGCCTGAATAGATCCAGTCCAGAATGTTTGTGGGGGCCTGCTGCTCTCAGTCCCTTTCATCACCCGAGCTGGAGTCCAGCTGGAGCCAGAATTAGTGATGGGTAAAGAGCTCAAAAGGCCGCTGGGCCCCTTCCACGGCATCTCCGATTTATGTAAAGCCGCTTGGGTTTGGAAGACTCAAGTGGCCAAGCTGTCCCGTGAGAGTCCCAGCTCCTCTCTTTCTCTCATCCCCGGCCACAAACCACTCTCACTCTGTGTTGGGGGAGTGGTGTGGAAGCTAATCAAAGCAGCTTTTAAAGGCTTTCAGGGTTTGCAAGAAGGATATTTTGGGTAAAGACCAGAACACAATTTCACTCCTAGACTGTTTCCCCTTCTTTCTTAAATACACTCAGATTGAGCTAGACCCTACAGTAACAAGACTGGAACAAGCAAAAACCTTTAAACAAAGCTATTAAACATGATTTTCTTGCTCCAGGAAAAAGCAGCAGCTATAGGCCAAACATAAATCCAAAACACCGAAAGGTCTATTCTGAAGATTTTATATTAATTAAAAAAATTAAAATATTTTCTCACCTTGGGCTCCTTTTTATAGGTGCACCTAATCAAGTTGTGTGAAGACTGCAATATCTGGCCAGAGCCCACCTATACAGCTGAACTGCATTTCTAGGCTCCTAGAATAAGATAAATACAATAAATATACCAGTGGCACAGACCATTTGACAGGAAATATCTCAGGAGATTTTATGGACCACATGGAATGACCCATTCCCTGGGGACAACTAATTTGGAAAATCAGCTAGACTCAGAGAAAAGTGAGTTTACAAACCTTTATTTGCAATCAAAACTATAATAGCTTCCTGTATTCTCTCCCTTCAATGTAATTGCATTTCTCACTCAATACTTGCTACTCTGGCCCATCTGAATGGGGACAAGAAAGAAACATCAGCAAGGAGGTAACGTCATCAGAAAGTCACCAATCATTTCCTTTCTCCTGAGACATCTTATAAATCCTAAATTTATATAACAGAGAGGGAAAGAAAATACTCTTCACCTTTCTCATTTAGAGTCGAGGGGGAGGCTGCTGAGTTCTGGAGGTATATTTGTGTAATGAGGCTTTCCAACTCAAATAGCTGGGGGAAAAAGGTGAGGAAATAAAAATAAAGCCAGTCTGTAGAGGTACAATTTTCCTTAGCCTTCTGCCTTGAAGAGCACTGTGATCCCAAATGAGAGAAGGAAGTGGACACCTCATCACTTTTATTTCACAGATGAGGGGATGGGAGGTTCGGAGACGGAAATAATTTTGAGTAAACTAAGCAGCAATATCAGCCAACTACTATACGTGCCCACGTACAGGGCAACCTCTAATACAGACTTGCCCTTCATCTGCTCAGGAAGATGCAAAAGAATAAGTTATTTGGCCAGCTTGTATAATTAAATATTAGAAATGCAGATGAAGCAACAAAATGCCAGCTTATGATATTTATCAATTGTTACCACATATATTTAATAAGCCCATCAAATTATAAATATATTTAATCACTGCGTTTTTTTCAGACTCTCAATTTTCATGAACCTATTTTACACGCACGCCTGATATTGGGATTCAGCTGTGATAAGTCATCTAATAGCCTTCCAGAGCCCCAACATTTTGCATTTATCTGATTTATTTGAGGCTTAGTTCTTCCTTAATCCATGTGGCTACAAGTTCCAATCTCCTTAGCAATGAAACACTGTGTATTTCTTTCATCCATCCTGCAGACATGTATATTCTTGAATTTCACCACGCAGTGTAAGAGGAATAATTACAAAATGTAATAAATATCTTTGCCTCTGCTTTATCATTTGGCCAGATGATCTCTATACATATCCAAACCTGACACTGATTTTAATGAGTTCATATATGTTCTCTGAATAATATTTTTGCTATTAAAATAAAGCAACTGAGAGATCATCTTTAAATCTGCAGTATTTTTAAGGCCTTGATTATAAGATGATTCCTTATTTGCCAACATAGAATGTTTATAGGCAAAAAGTCCTCCTCAACAAGCAAGCCACACACAGAGCCCTGCAGCAGAGCTGGGAAGGGACTCGAATCCGTTGGCTTCTGGTTCAGAGTTAGCCCAACTACTTAACACCATTGAAGGACTGCAAGTTTCTGGAGGGCAGGGCCGTGTCCTGTTTATCTTATTCAAGTCCTAGCACAATACCTGACACAGAACAGGTTCTCAGTGACTGTTTGAGTAAATGAATGAAATAATTAAATAATCAATCAAAGCCTCCCCTATTACTTTAACATACTGTCCGCCCTTGATTGAGAAGTGGAAGATAGATGTTTTAAATTCTAAATGTAGCCAAGATGCCCCCTAAACTGAAGAGGCCCGTTGTTTTGTTTCTGCGGCAATCCTATGGAGTTTTATCTGGGCAGACCCACATTGCAACATCTCAGAGCTCAAGCTCACGCATCCCAGTTCACTAAATAGCAGGAGCAATCAGCCCAGAACCAGCCCAGCACTTAGTGGCCACAGTAAATGGTCCAGGAAGGCTGATGCCAAGAATGTGGCTTTAGAGTTTCTGGTCTCACGGGTGGATGCCCCCCCCCCAAAGAGAACAAACTCTTATTCTGGTGTATTGTCAATTACAACCCTGCTCTCCAGCCCACAAAGCCCCCAAGAATTCAGTCATCTCCCCACACTGGAGGTGGAGCTGCCTATGTAAGTAAGAGCCCCCGCACCTCTGGCATTTTCTTGGCTTTGCTCAACTGTGTGATGATCCAAGGTTGGGTGGGAAGAGAGTTAACACACATAGGAAGTAAGGCAGGAAGGGAGGTGGGGGGACCGTTTCTGAGAACAAAGCTTCCGACTGCTGACTGCTGAGGTTGTTTGGACTTAAGCAACAGGAACGCTATTCTGGGATCTTCTGGGATTTTGCAGATGGGATGCAAGGGGAAGGCACTGGGGAGAGGGAGCAGGCACTGCTCTAGGCAGTTGTGAAACAGCCTAAGTTCATGAGCTGTATTTTCTCCTCTCCCAAAGGTGCCCCACCACTGAGGTCTTCACTGCCAGGAACAGAAAGCTCATGGGCGTCACCAGACCCTTCCATGCATCCTCTCAGCTTCTCCTACATGTCCCCAGCCTCTCCTCCTCCAGGGCCTGACACCTAGGAGATGCCCCATAGACTCCAGTTTTCTTTTTCCCTTTGGATTATAAAATTAGCTAATTCATACCTGGTTCAAAGCACTTTCACAATCATTTTATTAAGAGACCTTCTCCATAATCTTTTAGGGTAGATTGAGCAGGAATTAGAATGTTCATTTTAAAAGTGGAGAAGTTGATTTCTTAATGTCCCCTCAAAACTTCCAGGATAGCATCCATGTCATTAGGATAACCTATTTATTGGCCACATCATGGTCGGGCCTCTGCCTTTCTCTCTAGTATCTCTCCCCTCGCTGCCACCATCCAGACTGCATCAAAGTGACACTGAAGTAGTTGTGGTTCCTGGAAACCCTCCAGCCCTTTCATGTCTTGCCTTGACTCATACTTTCCCCCATCTCTGGAGCACCTCTCTGCCATCCTCTGGTTGGTAGATACATCGTGTCAACTGCTATGCAAGCTTCAAGATTCAGACCAGATGTTGTCTACTGCAGGGAAGCAGACACTTTTTCCTCTCCCAAGCTGTTTAAAATTCCCTGGTGTTTACCTGCATCATACCAACCATTTCTTTTTAGTGTGTTTGCCTGTTCACATGTTGACTTTTCCCCATCTAACTGTGAGTTCCTGGAAATCCAGGAGTATCTTATTGCAAGTGATAATAAACTCAAACCAATTTAGTTTAAATTTATTTTTTTAAATAGAGGAAAGTTTGTACTGGATCAATAACTCAATACAGTGCTCAGGGCATAAGTGGACCCAGAGGCTCACATAATAGAACCAGTGTTCAATCTCTCATAGCATTTAAGCTCTACTTTCTTCTCTGTGGGTTTTATCCTCAAGAAGCTTTCTCTCCACACAGCTGCTCCTAGAATAGGATAAAACAATTGTGTGTGAAATGGGCACAATAAGTTTGGCAAGAAATCCCAGAGCTAGATCAAGCAGAGCCTTACGATCACATTAAGGATTTTGGATTTTGGGTGACACAAAGACATAAAATGTAACCAAAATGTTTGTACCCTCATAATATCCTGAAATAAAACATATATATATATGAACAGGGAAGTTCAAAACAGGGAACATGAACTCTCAATAGAATACAAAAAAAATTAATTATACTAGTAATCAATACTGTGAAAATTCAAATAAGACATTTTTGGCTTACTAAACTGTCAAATAATAAGAATACAAACTTTATTGTTAGTGGGATAAACACCTTTTATATTGCTGGTGGTTGTAAATATTGTTAATTTTTTTCAGTAGGTCATTTTGGCAATCTTTATTAAAAAATCTTGGGGGAAAAAAGGATTTGGAATTTTATAAGGGCTTTGGGAAGTATTGAGAGGTCAAACATGAGAAACGGATGTGTGCAAAGACACCCGCTCTTGCTTACATCGCAGACAATGAATGGGAGAGGCAAGAGTGGAAGGTGGGTCAGCAGCTGTGAGACTATTATACTACCCTAGGGCCCTAGGGCTTTGGGAAGCGAAAACTGGATGATTTTATCATGGATCAAATGCAGAAAGTGGTTATGGAAAGGACGACTTTTACATTTAGGACTTGACCAACTGATAATAACAATTTCTTTAAAAAAGACAGTTTGGTGAAGAGGGGATAGTAAAGAGAGAAGGAGACAAGTTTTCAGAGTTAACAGTTCCATTGGGTTGTTAATTGCTCAGGAGACATCCGGGTGGACTTCAATTTGGTTTGTGCACAGACTTGTCATCCTGGACATGACCGGGATCTGAAACAGAGTATCTAGTAACCGACCAGGAAAGAAATAGATTCGGGAAATATTTGAGGGCTACATACACCGTGGCTGATTAACAGAAGTCACCCTTTAAGTTTTGGATGGAAGATTTGATCAGAAACTTAGACTTACAGATAACTGGATCTGGGCTCTCCAGGGGTATGATCTCCGCTAATTCACCTCCCCTCTCTGAACCGCAGCCTCCTCCACTATAAAGGGGGGTCATTCTATATCCCTCGCTTTCGAGGCTTTTGTGAAGATCTGCATATTAAAATGTGTTTTAAAGCACAGAGTAACAAATATCTATAAATCAGAATTCTGGTCAATTTAATAGAAACACAAACATCAAAACTAAAGGAATTTTTAAATGAAAATCAGCCATGTGAGATAAATTGAGTACATTCTTTTTTTCAAGCCCTAAACCTTTGAAACAATCCCAAGAACAACCTCAGGCTTCTGGTGTCAATGAAACACTTCGCTTACTTTGTTTTTTAAACTCCCCCATCACCGCCAGTTACTTGCTCACAGCTTGTCCCCTGTGGCTGATACTCAAATGCATCTCTCCCCCTTTGTGTCCTAGTTTCTCAGGCTAAATCCATTCCATTTGGCTGAAGAAGTAGGCCAGACAATATCTGACATGATTTTTCTTCCTCCACCCCCCAACCCCCACCCCCAGCCACCAGGGAGCTAAGAGATGAGTTAAAGTATTTCACCAACAAATGGCTAAGGACTAAACAACCACCTGTGAACTGAGCATTGTAGAATTTTTTTTGACAGCAAAGCCTGGGAATGCCCAGGAAAGGGATGAGATCATCTGTCTCGTCTGTGAGCAGCATGTTCTGCAGGTCTCCTCATTCCACATTACATCATGCTGGAAACAGAAAGTGTCTGGACATTCCTCGTGCAATCTGCAGGGGTGCGCAGGGAAGGAGACACCGGCTTGCTGGAGAACAGCGACCCCCCGATTCTGCTCACACACGAATGTGCACACTTACTCATTCAGCCAGCAGTCACAGAGCGCTTACTACGTGCCTGTGACTTCTGATGTCAAAATAATCTTGCACATTCGTTCACTCATTCGTTCATTTAGCAAACGTTTATTTTGAGCGCTTCCCATGTGACAGGTATTATTATAAGTGTTGCGGACACGGAAGTGAAAAAAGCTGATAAAGTCCCCACGTTCATAAAGCTGACATTCGACTGTAGGAGATGGACAATTAATACATCAGCATGTAAATAATATAGGATATAATGTCAGGTAGATATTCCAATGTGGAAATTAGACAGGATAAGGAGATAGTGGAGAGTGACAATTTTGGTTAGGATGATCCAAGAAGTTCCCTGTGACAAGGTGACATGTGCACAGAGGCCAGAATAAATTGAGGGGTGCACCAAGAAACATCTGAGCAAGGAAGGGATCTCCAGACAGAGAGAAAGTACGAGCGAGTGTCCTGAGAAGAAAGCGTTTGAGTAGAGAGGCTACTGTTTTTCGTACTCACTACCTCGGAGCATCTCTACAACCCCATGCCTATTCCGAGAGTGATTATTTCTATCCTACAGGTGAGAAAGCGGCATGCAAGAGGCCGTTCATTCACCTTCTCTGTAAACAAATCCCGACATATATTCCATAGATTTGGCCCTTCCTTTCCCTCTGTGTTTACTTCTCACGTGTGCTTTCTGTTAGATGTTCTCTCTATACAAGAAAGATTAAACCAAGAGTGATGTGATTGAGGTTAACAGCAAAGAAAAGGAAGAGGACAGAATTCTTTGCCTTACTCTCTGCTTTTCATGAGAACATTAAATGTGTCACATTTGAAGAAAAACAATCCTTGGACAGTCTATCTAGCTAAGTCCTTGGTCATGTTTAGTACTCTAGCCAGTCGAGAGTTATTCCATTTTGGTGCCAAGAAAGAATAAAACCACCTTTCTGTGGACCAAGGCAACAGGCTGGGTTCTGGTGTGTGCATTTGCATTCAAAGCATAGTTTGCTCCTAACAAACTTGCCTCAGCCTTTTGTCTTGGAGCTTCATGATAATGAATAGATCTTATTATTCAACCAGCCATTCAAAGCCACTTTCATAAGCTGCTTTTCCAGAAAGACATTGGGGAAGTCGCTGATAGTGTAGGACCCAATTTCATGAAGGTTAATATATTGGGGCTCTAGTTGGGTCCTTTGAAAAAAGTAGGAAGTGGCCACAGAAAACAAAGGAGAATTAAAAATGAAGGAAATGAGAAAAATATTAACATTAATTATGTGCTAGGTACATTTAGCTCTCATCATAACCTTATAAGGTAGATATCTTTATCCCTATTTAAACACAAGCAATGTGAAGTTTATGGAGATTTTAGAGCCAGCTGAAGATCAAATAACTGAGTGCCTCGGCTGGATGCAAACCCAACTGTAGCTTCTCTACACTAACCTATCTGCCAGCTGCCTCAGTTTTCTCTCTGAAAAGGTAGAGATGCTCAACAAGTCCCTGATTTCTGGAGCCTAGAGCTCTATTAATTTTTTTAAATCATTAAAAGTCCAAGGGACTGAAATTTTTGATCAGTACCCCTAAATATCTAGCTATTATAAATTTTATCAAGGAATAATATCCTTTTCAAGAGATCCTTCCAAAAAGCTCTGGCTCCAAGCTCTTGGCTCCCATTTGAGGTTACTTAACAGGGACAATATAATAGATATAAATAGCATTGGGTAATCCTCCAGGCTCCTTTCTGAGTGACCACTGACACAGCCTGAGGTTTGGATGACACTATCAGAAGAGTTATTGGAACCAACTGGTACTGTGCTCCCTGTAATAGTGGTTTCTTCACAGAGGAAGTAGAACTATTTCCACTAAAAGGATTTCACAAGTTATTTCCATTAATCCTGTAACTTGCCATGTTGTGATTCTTTGTTTACACATCTGACTTCCCATTTAAAGTACTGGCTCCTTCAGAACAGGGACCATATCTTAATCACCTTTATGTCCCCACAGCATGCCATGATGTTGGCACCCAGTCATATTTTAGTGAATAGATATCAGTTATCCGTGGCTGCAAAACAAACCACTCCAAAACTTAGTGGCTTATGCTTCAACCATTTATTTAGTTCACAATTCTGCAGTTCAGCAATTTAGGGCAGGCTTAGCTGGGCGGCTCTTCTGGTTTCTGCTGGGCTCCCTCATGGGAATGAGGTTAGCTGTGCTCAGTCAGGCAGCTCTGTTTCTGAATGTGGCTGTCCACATGTGTCTCTCTCCTCCTCCTATACTCTCTGGCTTGATTTTGTTCCCATAGCATGACAGGGATGCAAGAGCAGGTGAGAGAAATAAAAGTTGCAGAGCCTCTGATCGCCTAGACTCAGAGCTGGCACACTGTCACTTCTGTCACATTATGTTGAACAAATCAAAACACAAGGGAACCACAGTGACCTAGACTACCCTCTTGATGAAAGAGCTGCAGTGTCACCGTGCAGTGAGTGTAGGATGCATAGAGAATCAGAGCCATTTTTTTCAATCTACCACAAAACATTTTTGAATATGTGAATGAGTAAAAGAAATGCATGACATAATAAATGAATATATGATATGTTTTCTGACTAAAATGAATGCTCCCTTCATAAACAGCTTACTTTCTAACATGGGAGAAGGAGAACGGTCACAAGCCATCTAAGAGCATGACATGGCGCATATCCTATAACCTGCAAAGGACAGAAGAGGAGACTCCAGAGGGTTGCTGTGCCAAATTAGAATGTTGAAATTCATGGATTGGTTTGGGTTTAGTCTTTCCCTTCAAAGAGGGAGAGTCTCCTGACCTCCTAATCTAGTTGTCTTCACGGATTTATCTCTACTCTGAAAGGCAGTATAGGATGGTTTGGTAAAAGAACATGTTTTGAAATCAGACAAACTGGTTTTTGAATTCTGGCTCCTACATGTGCTCATCCTGTGACAATGTCCAATTTAACACATTGTTCTGGATTTGCTTCTTTGTCTATAAAATGGGAATTAATAATAACCACTGTGCATGTCTGTTATTAAATGAGATGGATGGTACATACACAACAGCGCAGTGCCTAACACAACATAGGTGGTAAATAAATGTCTGTCCCCTTCATACTTCTCTCCCTTAGCCTCTGCATTATTGGAACATACCTTTCTGTAAGATCCTTCTCAAACATTGACATAGAAAGCTGCTCTTGGGAATGCTCCAAGCTAATGCTGAACATTGAGCCTGACTTTTACTTAAAAATTTGGATACATTAAGAAATGTAACTGTACAGCAATTTGAATGAGTATTTTATATTTAAAAATATATATAAATGTGAATTCATATCTGTCAGTTACCAATTAATGAAACATGTGGCTTCTAAGAAACTTCCAGGGTGAAGGAATCCACTTTAGGCTATACTGTATGTAGGTCTCTATAGTTGCAGAAACATTAGAAGAAAAATTTTGAGAATCAAACATAGGGTGATATCTATTTAGAGCCCAATATGCCACTTAGGATTCCTCCAAATACTGATTTCTCCATTTCCATGCCTATAATTAAAGAAAAATTTCTCTCTATTTACTTCCATTCCTGGCCCTTCATTCCTGAAAAGAAAACTGGCTGACATCAAGTTCACCTTTGTTCTCTGCAATGTTGCATCTTCCAGCTGAACCTCCTCCACATCCCTACTCCCACCCAGTACTTACTTTTTCCCCTCTTCCAACATCCCAGAAGACTGTAGTCTGATTTGTTCAGCCTTTAGATAAGCCTTGACGGAAGGGGAATCCGACACAGTCCGCGATGACTCACCCTGCCAAGCAAGCTCTAGCTCTCCAGCAGAGATGTACATTTCTTGCAGGTTACCTTAGTATGTTGTTAACATTCAGTCAAAACTCCCAGGCATCCATGCAGATTCGTCTCGATAACTATGCTCACCATCGACACGGCATGCATCAGGTCCTGTCCACACAGTGAGGTCACCAGAGAATAAAAGAATTGGACTGAGTAATGCAGTTTTAACTTCACTCACATAGATACCTGCCAAGAACAAAGAGGCTCTGCAGTTACAGGTAGGCAGCGTGGGACTGTGTTTACAAGCTCTGAGTTGGGACCCAGGGGCACGCTGATTCACATTTTAGCTGTTCCACTGATTAGCTGTGTGGCCTTGAGCAATCACTTCATTTTTCTGTGCCTTGGTTTCCTCACTTGTGCAATGCAAATGATAATCCTATCCACCTTACAGGACTGTGGTGGGGCCTAAATGAGTGAACCATGTAAAATATATTTCAAAGGTGCTGGCAAATGCAAAGTTTTGCTTTTCGTTAATATTTGCAGTTCCAATTAATTAATTTCTGTGTGATCTTGGAAAAAGTTAACAAACCTTTTGCCATGTCAGTGTACAATTCATAAAATGGAAATAATAATACTTGCCTCCAGAGGTTATTGTAAGAATTCAAGGTATGTAAATTGCTCAGTATGATGCTCAGAAAATAGTAGCTGCTATTATTAGTAGTAGCAGTAATTGCCATCACCACGAAGTCAATCATCAGAATAATGATTACCTGAGGCAAATGAGGAGTTTTTAAAATATCAAATTATATCTGAAAGTTAACACTTAGGAATTTATTATGTAAAGAGACAGACGTGAGAAGTGAGGGCATTGGCGATATACAGGCTGGATTGGCATTGTTAGATCTACCACTTAGCAGCAGCAAGACAATGAAACAGTGACTTCTTTTTGTTTCTTTTTTCTCATTGGAAAGACTGGAAAAATACCACCTACCTTGCAAGACTTTTGCAGGATTAAATGGAAGTCTATGTGAAGCACTTGGCACATAGTTAGAGCTCAATAAATGGTAGCTATTCTAAAGCAAAGGTCTAAGACAGAAAAATGGCCTGTAATTTTTATTAATATGAAGTGAATTGAACAAAAAATCTGATTTATTCCTGTAAGCTTGGCTCCTGCTAACTTAATGAAGACGGAAGAGAAACAAGGACTGAGGGTTACAGGGACTAAGTACACAGAGAGCATAGGGAGTTTTGCTGAGGTTAGCTATAAGGAATTTGTGGTTTGATTCAAAAGACTTCAGTTTTATGAGGTTTGAGAGCCTTTTCCAAAAGGAAAACCAGATGTATCAATGGAAAGTTCCTGCAAACAGGGCTATCTTCAGCAAATGCTGCTTTGAGTTGAATTCTGTTATACTGGGTAGGGGTGCAGTGGAGAGAGATGCCGGGGTGTTTTTTTAAAATCCATTTGGTCCTGTCTTGTAGACTTTCAGTGACATTCTCATATGGGTCATGAGGCTGGTACTTTGTAAGCAATGTGCCCCTGAGCCATGGACCGAGGAATGATTCCAACATGGTCCAGAAAACAGTGGGGCTTCCCATCTCAAACCTCCGAAGAAAACTAGATTTTCTTTGCCAGGAACTTTGAATTATTTAAAATACGTAAGGAAAAAGCATCATAAGATCAACATTATAAATTCACATAGGTTGGGTTCCCATTATGAGACATGGTACCTGGCATTTTCCATACATCAATGATCTAACTAAATTATTATTAATATAGTAAGTTAGGCATTATCTCTATTTCACACATGAAGAAAGACAAATCCGGGAGATACAGTGACTCACTCAAGTCTAGGTTTGAATCGCGCAGTCTGTGTTCTTGTCATCACCCCAGTATCTGTCCACATGTGGTACGCTTGGCACCAATGGTTCGAGAGATAATTTTAGGTGGCGTATGGAAAAATATATTTCCATTTTAATGAGTATGTATGAATTGTATATGTATCAAAATATCTGGGCCTATCTGAGTTGTGGTTTTGTGAAACTAACTGCTTGGGCTGAAGCTACTTTTACTGGAGTCTATTTAAAGAAAATATTCAGACTTTAAAGCACTGAAAACACAGATATGGAAAAAGTTAAGAATGAGTGAAGTGTGGGAAACTGTTCTGGGCCAGGCTGCCCTCTGTGTTTTATGGAGAATGGCTGCAGGCTGCAAGGAGCAGGATTTCTCAGGAAGCCTTTGTCAATTTACCACTCACTTCCTCCCTGGTGTTTATCAATTCCTGATGACTCCACCATCCCCTAAGTCCCTGAAGCTAGAAATCCAGAAATCAGCCCTCTTCCTACTCCCATTAGCCAAGTCTTGGTGGCCTTAGGTCTGCATCACCTACCCATCCTTATCATCCCTGTTGCCCCTAATACTTCTGTTCACATGCCCCACTCCAATCCTACAACAGCTTCTTAACTGGTCTTCCCAACTCTGATCTCACTAGCAGTCCTCGAAAATCCTCCACAGAACCGTGTTTACTCTCTTATAGGCTAAATAATGCTCCCACCTGCTGCAAACACGTGCACATCCTAGTCCATTGAACATCCCAATCCCCATGTTACCTTACATGGCACAGGGACTTTGTAGATATATTTAATTAAGGATCTTAAGATGAAGAGATTGTCCTGGATTATCTGAGTGGGCCCAGTGTAATCACAAAAGTCCCTATAAAAGGGAAGCCATGGGGTCAGCGGGAGATAAGGAGACGTGACTACAGAAGGAGAGGTCGGAGTGATGTGTGGCCACCAGCCAGGGAATATGGGCAGCCTCGAGAGGCTGAAAAAGGTAAGATTCCCCTAAAGCCAGAAGAATCCAGCCTGCCTATTCAGTTTAGACTTCTGATCCCAGAGCTATAAGATAATAAGTCTCTGTTGTTTTAAACCACTAAATTTGTTGTAATTTATTACAGCAGCAATAGAAAATGAACACAGTCTTCTATCTTAAGCCCCTCTTCCCTTTTGCCCAAATCCATCTTCTTCATCGTAAAGTAACCCTTTATGATGTAGCCTCTCAACTTCCTAACCTTATTGCTTGATCCCCAACCCCAAAATTAATATTAATAGCTAATATTTTTGTTGCATATACTATATGCCAAATACTATACCAAGATGTTTATATATACGTTAGCTCATTTAATCCTGACAATAACATACAAGCTAGGTATAATCTTTATCTCCCATCTTACAGATAAGGAAACTTGGAAAAGTTATATAACTCACCTAAAGTCCAGAATTAATAGCAGTGAAGGAAATATATAAATTCAGAACAGTTTCATTTCAGCATCTCTGCTATTTAACGGTGTGCTTTATCTCAACCTTGAAGTTCTCAGGCAAAATCCCACTGTTTCATAACCCTAGGAACACTGCGGCCAAGAGTCAAGCCATAATATAGGACCAAGAGAAACTGAGTAAAATGGAGGGGCCAGGACTTTGGAGGAGAGAGGATACAGGGACAGTAAGAGAAAAAATGAGATATGAAGTGAGTGCAGATGGCTTGAAACTGACGAGGACTTGGTGAGCCAACCTTGGACATATGCTGGATTATTTCTTTTAGAAGGCCCTAGACATGCTTGCTGGACCAGGAGTAGATTCTTAAAGGGGATGCATGAAAGTATACATAGCCAAGTGAGTGCAGTCAGGACCCAAGAATAAGTTCTTGTATCTTCAAATCTGTTCTTCTGCCACCACTTAGGGACACTCAACAAGACTGGTACTACCTCTTCCCTCACCTTACTTAATAATGAACAGCTTAAGGAAGAGGCAAAACTAAAAAAAAAAAAAAAAAAAAATCAAACTACCTGGGATTAGTTTCATAGCTGAGTTTTTAAGTCAGATTATTTTTGTTCTAAAGTTTATATTCTCAGCATAACTCTGTGGATATCTAACAGACCAAAATGTTAACTCTGCTGACCATAATGAAATGTATAGAAACTTTCTTTTACCTATCCTGGTTCTATAGATACTCAGAGTAAGAAATCGGAAGTAGCTATTCGAGGTCAGAAGTACAAAGAGCAGAGTTTTAAGTCAATGAAGGTTGCAGTCCAAACCAGCTTCATATTGTGGTTCATTATGCTTAAACAGGTTTGCCCAACCTTGAGGATGACTCATTTGCTAAAGAACACATATATCCACCTCTGACTCAGTAGCAAAGAAATAAAGCCAAGAGAGCAGTCTCCTTAATTGGGCAAAGCCTAGGTAATTGGAAGGAGAGAGCCCCTCCCCAGTCCCATCGCTGTCACCAGCCTCAGCCTCCTGTCTTCAGTTTCTCCCCTACATCTTTGCCCATTTTCTATAGGGCTATTGAAGTGATCTATTCAAATGTCATATTTACTGCTAGCTTTCCTCAATATCCATTTTCTGGTTCTAATAGAAAAACATAAAACCTGATTTTTATATGGGGTCCATAACTGTCTAAAGACTATATTTCCCAACCTTTCTTGTAGCTGGGTATGGACATGTACCTAAGCTCTGGTGAATAAGCTAAAATCGGAAGTGTCTTGTGCAAGCTTCCGGAAACATCCTTTAAACTCTGGAGCTCGTCTGTAACTCTTTTCTTATTTATCATCATTTCCACCTTGTTGCCACGTAGGTTTGGAATATGAGTTTGAAGGTCACATACAGGGATGGGTGAAAAGCTCTTGAATTTCTGAACAGAGACAACTTATCAGTCCTGGACTGTGTAACTCCAGATATTTACATGAAAAATAAACACCTACTTTTTTCAGACCAGTATTAATTTGGAATTTTACATTACTAGTCGTCAAACCTAAATCTAAGCAATATGTTAATCTGTCATTCTTCTGCTTGAAACCTATCCATTGTTCCCAACTGCCCTCAGAGAACAATTCCAACTTCCCTAGCAAAACCTTCAAGGTCTTTACATCCTGTATATTAAATATCATCTTTTCAGCTTCTCTACTAATATTTTAACAAACTAACAATACCTAAGGATCTGTATTTGCCTAAGTATTCTACAATTCCATAATTTGTTTTGTTTTCATTTCTCTACAAATACCATCAGCTTCTGCTTTGAATCCCATCCTCACCTGTTCGACAGAAAAGTGTCACCTCTTCTGAGAAACTATCTCTTATTGCTTGGACAGACTTATGTACTCCTTTACTCTATTCCAATTAGACCAGATTAATTGTTCATTTAACAATTGCGTTACCATAAAGTAACAGTTTGTTTGTATTTCTGACTTCATGATAGGACTGTTTTCCCAAAACAAAAGAATAGTGTCATGTTTGCCTTTGAAACCATGTATACTGCTAGGCACAATAATAAATGCTCTGCAAATTCCTTTTAAGTGAATAAATGTTGATCACCCAGACATCTTCCATTGCTAATCAATGAGATGCATCGATATGACTTCATTGATTCCTTTAAGTCTTTGGAGTCTATCTTGAGGTCAACCCAGGCCGTGACAACTACAAGCTCTGTGTCCCTGCACAATTCTCTTTCCATTTCTGAGTATCAGCTTCTTTTTCTTTAAAACAGTAGAGGAAAAGTTGCTTCATGGTATTTGGGGGCCATAATAACGTACATAGAGCATCTAGCCTAACCTAATATTAACACACGTTCAATGACACTGTCCTTGTTATTCTCTAGGAAAATCTACACAACTTAGAGAGGTCACTCCAAAATTGCCAGTATTCAAAACATAAGAGACACAAGGACTCCACACCAAGAGGCCCATCAGAAAGCCAATAGCACAGGCAGCCTTCTGTAATGGAACAAGTACTGGACTGGGCATTTTGATCTTTGATCAAACACTAGATTGCTATGAGATCATGAAGGAGTCACCTTCACCCTAAACCTTAGTGCTCCCATATGTGTAGGGTTAGTGTTCAGATGATGTCAAAGGACCCGTTCAAGTGTCTATCACAACTCTGAGCCACACTTCCATTGGCCCGACTTCACCATTCTTACCCCATTGAACCACAGAATCTTGCCCTTAGGTGGACTGCCCTGGCCAGTCACCTCAAGCCCCCACAATCCCTACTCACCCACTCACTGTCTTATGGGAAGCAGGATGAGTTGCTTGCACCTTCAGACGTTGGTCTGATGATGCATGTTTGTGCAGAATGGGTGATCGGTTTCATATGGCCACATGATCCAGCAGCTGGGGACATCTGTTTACACTTAGCACACAGACAAACCTTCCACAGTCAGGAGTCAGTGTGCTCCAGGCCGAGCAGGGCTTGACTCCTCTGGGCTGTGTAAATGGGCAACTCAGTCTTGTGCCCTGAATTTACATGTCAAGAAGAATAACCTAGACGTGAAACATCTTAAATAATAATCAGCACTCTGGCATCTCTGCATATAGATAAATTACCTATGGAAATGGGACAGAGTTGGACAGGAAGCAGCATATTACACTGAAGAGGATAATTAAGGATGACTCTAAAGGATGCTTTGTTCCCAGAAGGAAGTTAATGCTTCGGGAATATTGACCCACATAGAAAGGGATGACTGTCTCAGAGATGGCCTCAGTGTGTGGCCCAAGCTCATCACAGGAAGGAACTACCCACTCTGCATGCTACTGCCCTACAGATCCATATTTTTGCTTCATTGCAGACACATAGATAACATGTGTAGGGGAAGGAGCACTTGTCTTGAAATTACTTGATCCAGGTCCCCTTCAAATCTTTTCATTCACTCTCTGTATCCTTGGACAAGTTATGCTGCTTCTCTGACAAGCAGCTATGTTGTCTCAAAAGGATGCCACTTGGGGTCAAATAAGATGCTGTTTTGTCTACTGTGGAATATTATCCAGATGTCAGGACCTAATTGCCCCTATCCGAAGAAGGTCTCAAGATCATGGAGATAAAAGTGGATATATTTAATTCTACCAGCCAGAATAGAAGTTACTGTACCGATCCCCTAAGAGATCCCCTCGCTGTCTACTTTCCACATCAACATCTCTTTCCTGGAGATAGGTGGCCACGGCCTCACAGAACAGTCAGTTCTATTCTCCAAGAGCCGTGGTGGTCAGAAAGTCCTGCCAAAGTTTTCCTCTTTCTCATCACACAAGATGCTCTGGTCTGTGTTCTTTCCTCTGGAGCCAGGGGAAAAAATATGCCTCCTCTTTCACAAGAAGAACCTGCAAATATTTGGAAACAGCAGTAAAAGAGGAAAGGCATAGACTTTGCTGCCAGGTAGTCCTGGGTTCACGTCCTGCTTTTCTACTCTTCATCTCTGTGACCTTGGGAACATTGGGTAAACATGACCAGCTTCAGTGTTCTCATCTATATAGGGGGGTAATAAACTGACACAGGGACGAAATGGTGAGGATTAAGTCAAATGATTATGGAGAGCCTGAGAGTGCACCTCGTTTAGAGAAGTTCCTCAGTGAATGATAATCATTAAGCTATTGCTCTATCGCCATTATTGACTTACTTTTATTGTTATTACTGGTATTCCTCATATTTAACACTCATGCTTCAGTAAATGTTCAAATGGGCCCAGACACAGGTTGGTTTGGATCATTAGCAAATCAACTTTCTACACATCGTCTGGGCGTCTTCTCTGTCCCAGGCACTATACCAGGCATTGTTGAGGACAGCAGTGTCCCCTTCAGGAATGAGAAACGATGTCAGACAATGGCCACATTTCTAGAGTAACTGATGTATGACAGAAATTTACACATAGCTTGGAAGTATAATTGAGACCTTTTCATCTTTGAAGAGGTTTTTCTTTCCCCTTTCCTTTTAAAATTGTCTGTAAGATTTCATGTTGGGATTATTTGTTTGATCTAGAAGAGGTCTGTGATGGGGCTGCTCACACATTTAGGACCAAGACACGAAGAATTAAATGGCTCCTCACACTCCACAACCTGGGATTATTTACTCTAGGCCTTGTTCTTCTGCCATAATCATTGCAGAAAATTGCCCTATAAAAACAGGTATCCCATAAAAGCTCAAGGAAACTTCAAAATCTTAGGCATTTTCAATTTAAAATATGTTCATGGTTCCTCAGAGCTGTTAGTGTCAAACCCAAGTTCACCAAAGTGGTCCTCAGGCCTCCTGTAACCTTGTCCCTGAACACCTCTGAGTCTCACTGTTGGCCATTCTTCCTTCTCCATACCCACCCTCACCACCTGACCAAACATGCAGTCTGTCCTCCAGTTGCACCAATTTCCTGTGATTCCCTGAGCAAGTCTTGCGCTGTGCCACACTGCTGAGCCTATGTCCAGGCTCATACAATTCTTTCTTCTCGGAAAAGCTCTTCCCATGTTCTTTGCCTGCACAACTTCCACATGCTCATCTTCTCTAGGAAGAGTACAATGCCCAGGGTTATGAGAAACTGTCCCCAAGTACCCTATCTAAGTTGAGATCACTTCCTCCAGTCTCAAAGCACAACCATCCAGCACTTACCCCACTTTTTAAATAATTCCCTCTTTTCTTGTCTGTCACTGAACTGTGAGCTTTTTGGGAACAGAGGGCATGCCTGATTCATCGTTAGGTCACTCACAGTGTTCAATAAAAGCCTCTTGTGAGCATGGACAAAAGCATAGATAGGTAGATGCGTGAGTAGTTTCCAGAACCATAAGCCAGAGGCACATCATTTTTCTTCTTGGAATAATAATTGCATAAGACCCAATAAATCAACTAGTAACCTTTGGAATATCTTGGCTTTAGTCATCAAGAAGCCCAAAATAGTTGGAATGAACCTTCAAATTGCAAAATTCACTTGATAGCCATTAAATCAAAGACAATCAATTATACCTTTTATTTTTCACTCATGTCTAGACATTCCAAAGATTCAACATAACAAGGGGTCCTTTCCCCACTCATTTTACAATACAATAGCTAATCCTAACCATGTTCAGAATTCTACTCCATATAAATTATTTTTAAGCAACAGAAATTCCTTTGGAAAAAAATAAAGAGAGACAGAGAGAATATAATGAGAGGAGTATGGTTTAATCTTCAGTCTTCTATAGGAATATAATGCAGTTGGTAACTAGAACCAGAACCATGGTAACGGAACTCCAACATTAAGTCTTCCTGTGAATTTTTATTGGCTATTGCTGGACCCATCAATTTCCCTCACCCTTGTGTGGAAGTATGCACTTAACCAAGCCAAAAGATTTTTCTACTGAAAATGCCATAATGGTCTCTCCAGGTGTGTAATGGATTTTGGTGTGTAGACACCAAAGGCTCATGTCTCATACATAGAAAACTTTTTGTCCGACTCTGTCCCTTCTTTTCATGAACACTGCCTCTATGGCTCTCCAAACCCACCAGAACTTTATTAACTTGAAGCCTCTAAATCCTCCTTGTCTGCTGACCTTTCCTTGTTGTCTCTGGTCTGGAAAAGGATTTGACCAACACACACACACACAAACAGAAGATAGCCATGGCACGTTTCAAACTACCCCATGAGGACAATCACATCTTCCTATACTTAAATAATGCTAATTACAAAGCTGTCTCAGCCGCAGAACACAGAGCTGATGGCTGCTTCCTCACTTAGTCCATGTCTCTGTTCCAAGAGGTATTCTCTGTCCAAAGCACCTTGTGTACAAAAGCCCCCTCTCACTCTACACTTCCTGTCCCTGCTCTAGTTTGCATTAGTGCAGTTACTGAAGGTCCCTGAGAGTACAAACTTTGGCAATTGTGTTTATTGTTACGTCTCCTCAGACTAGAGTTCCTGGCACACAGTGGCTGCTAGATGTTGGTTAGGTAGGTGACAGACGTAGAAATAGAGATTGAGATAGAAATGGTAGATAGAGGTAGAAGTAGAGATAGAAACAGAGCTACATTCTCATCTAACTCACCTGTGCTTCAATTCTTATAAGCTGTGTAGCCTTGAAAAATAGATTTAATGCGTTAAATCTATAGCTGATCTATATTGAAATAAGTTTCCACCATGCAAAATGTCATAGTCTGAACTAATTCTTCTATTCCAAATTGGTGGAAAATATTACAGCGAATAGACTCACTCTCACTCCCTTCCTCTAAACCCTCAACTGATTAAGCATCATACCAGACGTGGAAGCCCCCTGTGAAAGATGCCCCTGGGTGTGTGTCTCTGATGTGAATTCCACATGGTTCCCACTCCCTGTTTGCTGGTGTGTGAGCCCTGCCTGCCTCTGCTCTGGGTGGCTTTCTATTGTTTCAGCCCGGCTGCTTCACTTTGCTGACTCCCTGGGTCAGACACCCAGCAGAGCAGATCCACAGGTTGACCCCAGAAAGTAAGGAGAAGCCTGCACTGCTGCCAGGAAAGACCTGTGCCTTTAGGTGTCAGAAGGAGAGAAAAGGCTCAGAGAGTAGATATGAATGTCCCTCTATTTGCACCATATAGCATTTGACAGCATCTGCCTTTCCAACGTTAGAACAACTTTCAGGATTTTATAAGCAAGTTGTAAAAATGGATTCTAGTCTGAAACCTGAAACAAGTCCTTTATCACCAGATCTCTACCTCCCTGAAATGAAATTTGTTTCCAAATTTGAAGGGAGGTAGAAGTGGGGAATGGGAGGAGGGTGATCCATTTAGCAGTTTAAAACTAAAAAAAGAAAAAAAGTAATCAAAACGAGTGATTTGTGCTTTCTTTGACTTCATTTATACAGTCAGCTAGTCCCCTGTCTGCTAATGACTCACTAACATCCATTGAGCTATACCTTGTTCCCCTCTGTGCCTCAGTCTCCCCTCTGGTAGAATAAGAAAATCTGAACCTTCCAAGGCTGCAGTCTTGTGTTCCAGGACTTGCAAAATGTCTTAAGAAAATGCTATTAATTTCCAGCTCTAGTGGTCAGTGTTCAAATAGGACAAAGAGCACAATGGAGAAATAGAAGTATTTTTGCTTCTAGAAATAACCACCAAAGTATTTCCCCAAAATGCTTTGACATGCTTTGTTTCCATCTAGTCTGAATGTTTTGTCACCCGGCACTCATAAAAACTCTACTCAGGGGGGAAATCACAGGCTCCATGCATTCCTGTACGTCAAAATATACTTTTCTCTCCTTAGTCTTGGACAAATCCAAAATGTACAAAAACTCAGAAGTATTTTTTAAGAGAAATTAAAAAACGTCCTACAGCCAACTAGGGAGGTAGAGGCCAGGGAATTGGAGAGACTCGGATGTGTGTGTTCATTTGAACACCATAGGTTAGCATCTCTGTGGGGGCTGGAGTGTTGTCTGGGGTGCACTTGGCATTACACACGTTTTAGAGTGTGTGCACATGCACGTGCACACTTGTTTGTGCTCTTTCGTTTGTGAAGCTGCAGATACGAACTTTGAGCTGAGATAGCCTCAGGGATGCAGAGGAGGATGCTTCTCTAATATCTTTTGCTGTGATAGCTGCTTGACGTGAGCTTGCATTGCTGCCTTCTTAGCATCTCAGATTCCTCAAAGATCCTCTTCTGATAACCCTGCACTAGGCCTCCAAGCCACCCCACACCCTGACACGTCACTCTTTCTTCAGGCCCTGATATCCTACACCTGCTTGGGAACCCAGCTGGAGTGCAAACCCCCACATGTGAAGGGGCCAGAGAATGGATTCTGTGTAGGAAGCACAGAGTGGTACAGAGCCATGAGGATCCAGAGTTGGAAGACCCAGGCCCTAAGCCTAGCTTTGCTGATTATTAGATGAGTTATCTTGGGCATGTTATTTCCCTTCTCTAGGCTTCAACTTCCTGATCTGTAAATGTCAGGATGGTGATCTTTGGGCAGGCCTAGTCTCTTGGTTGCTACAAGAGCTCAGTGAATGGGGCAGGGTTTGTAAACTGTACATCTTTAAACAACCATAAAGCATTATATGAGTAGCAATACTTGAAACCTGGGGTGGGCTATTTTACAGGACATTATTATAAGTAATCCTACTTTATACAAATAGAAATTATGTGCTATCTTAGAATATTTTGGAACTTAAAAAAATCTTAGCTAATTTCTCCAAAAGAAGAGAAAAAAAAATTCATTCCTTTGGAGACCTACAAGATGATTTGGAGGCATGGACAGAAAGGGCATTTTGGCGTTGAATTTTTTTGTAAGAAAGTTATTCTCTGCTCAGTTTTCTAAAAATTCTTTCATTTATTCAAGGAGAAAGCCCCAGTTGGGTTCCAATGGGATGCCTTAGGCTCACAGCCTTCTTTGAACTACCTCCAAAAGGAAGTTACATGGAAAAGGATAGATTGGTATAGCCATTATGGAAAATAGTATAGAGATTTCCAAATGGCTTAAAAATAGAACTGCCATATGACCCAGCAATCCCTCTCCTGGGCATATGCCCAGAGGAAATGAAATCACCACCTTGTAAAGATATCTGCACTCCCATGTTCACTGCAGCATTACTCACAATAGCCAAGATATGGAAACATCCTAAGTGTCCGTTGACCAACAAATGGGTAAATATATATGAATATCATTCAGCCCTCAAAAAGAACAAGATCTTGACATTTGCCACAGCATAAATAAGTCTGAAGGACATTATGCTAAGTGAAATAAGCCAGACATAAAAAGAAAAATATTGTATCACACTTACATGCGGAATCTTAAAGAAATTAAAATATACAGAGATAGCAAACAAAACATTGGTTATCAGGGGAAGAAATGGGAAGAGGAGACAAGGTAGCAGGTATGTAGGATGAACAATTCTAGCGATTTAATGTACAACATGAGAACTGTGGGTGATAAAATTATACTGTATTTGGGATTCATGCTAAATGAGTAGATTTTAGCTGCTCTTGACACAAAAACAAAAAAAAAGTGTAATTATTAATATGCGAGATGATGGATATGATAACTTGTTTCACTATAGTAACCTTCTTACTATCTATACATACCCCATAGCATCATATTGTATACCTTAAATACACATATAAAACTTATTTTAAAAATAAAAATAATAATAAAGAGAAGGAAATTAAATTTTGAGTTATTTTTATTTTGTGGCAAGTGATACTTATTTTTATTTACAATGTAAAAACATTTACTCTTAGAATAAACTGATTTAAATTAAAATAATAAACCATTTAAACAAATGTATTAATAGGTAATAGAACTGATGGTAGACTGATATGGCAATAATCATGACTGTTTTAATAACAAATTAATGCAAAACTTGATGGCTTAAGCAGTGATACACATTTTTACCTCTCACAGTTTTTGTAGGTTAGGAATTTGGGGTGATTCTGGCTAAGGTCTTTCATGACGCTGCAGGCAAGATGTCAGCCAGAACTGTCATCATCTAAAGGCTTGCTTGGGCTGGAGGACATGCTTCCAAGGTGGTTTATTCATGCGGCCAATGAGCTGGTGCTGGCTGTTCCCTACCACGTGGGCCTCTCCACACTGCTACTTGAGCGTCCTCATGACATGGTAGCTCGTGCACGCCTCCAGAGCAAGGAATCTGAGAAATCAAGGTGGAAATGGCTATGTCTTGTATGCGTCTCTCCAGAAGTCACACACTGTCACTTCTGAAGTCTCAAATTTTAGTCACATAAATCCCTCTATTCAGCATGGAAGGGATATATAAGGAAGAAAATACAGGGAGGTAAGGATCTTTTAGAGACTGGCTCCCATACTGTGATATATCTAAAGTTACAATTCTATCAAGACGGCATCAGAGAAGGGAGGTGATATGACCAAGTCCAGGTAAGGTTTTGGGACAAGGCCAAGGTAAGGATCCAAAGTGCCTGGTCCCAAGCACAGTGTGATTCCCACTGTATTGCAAATGCTGATACTGCCTTTGGCCTTTCAAAATTTTAGGTTAAATCCTAAAGACTTTGCCTCCCCAGCTTGCAACAGAAGTTGATATTGCTGCAACAAATTACCAGGCTCTCTGATCTCCTGCCTGGGGCTGGACCCAGGCAAGTCAGTCAGTTTTGAAGGCAGAATGTGAATCTGCCTGCAAGGTTGCAAACCCATTGTCCACAGGCTGTGTTCTTCCCACAGATATGTCTCCTTTGCCCTAAACAAAGCACTGTGCATTTGTTTTTATGATTTTTTTTGGCTTTTTTCCTCTTTCATTGATACATAATATTTTACATATTTATAGGGTACTTGTGAGTATTACATGCATAGAATGTGTAACGATCAAGTCAGGGTCTTTGGGGTATCCATAACCTTGAGTGTTTATCATTTATATCTGTTGGTATCATTTTAAGCCTTCTCTTCTAGTTACTTTAAAATATACTTAATATCGTTGCTAAGTATAGTCACCCTAGTCGTTTAGATAGAAATAAATTATAATGTTTGTTTTACGTTTTTAATGAGTTGCTAATTATATAAGAAATTGGGATATTTCAAATAAAAGTCCAGAACTGGGGACTCCTGTGAAATAATCAGAGGTGCTGGCAGTGCCTGGTCTGCTTTTCTGTACAATAACCACCTACCAGAGCTGTGTATTAGCTACACGTGATTCTTGTTCACCATGGTCCCTGACACTTCTCGGCTTTCTTAAATTAGCTTCTTATTCTCCACATACCATTTAACTAACTACCCTTGGCTTAGTCTATCCCTTTCATTTACAGGTGGGTAAACTGAAGCTTTAACAGTTGATAGGCTCACATCTATTAAATGACTTGCCCAAGGCCACATGGCTGGTAAATGGTAGGGCAAGGAGGGTTTCTTTCCTATGTAAGCAGACATTCTTCCCAAAACACTTCTCTGCATCTTTCACAGACAGGCTTCAAAATAACCAGAGCGTATTCTGGACAGCTCAGCTAGTGTGACTCTCTTTCCCCTGCTGCACTTTCAGCCTAAAGAGCCATCTCAGGTCACTCAGCAAAACAGTGAATATCAGGACAGAGGGACTGTATAGCTCAATTCCAATCCACTACCACAATAGGGAAAAGAACACTTAAAAGTTTACATGTATCTCCATTCTAAAGGAAAGATAACAAATAACAGATAGTAGATATAGAAAATACAAGTACACAACTATTTGAGTCCTGGGAAAAAGTTGATGACAATCCCCAAACATCACAAATTTCAGTCCATCCAACTACAAGGGCTCTTAATCTTAAATTGTTCAACTTACCATTTATTATTACTAAAAATAATTTATTTTAAAGCTTTCAAGGAAGTTTCTTGCTTCCCCATTTCCTGACCTTTATGAAGTCACCATCTTGGCCTGTACATGAAAGGCAAGGTCTTTAACTAAATTGCATATAAAACTGGTAGAGAAAAAGGACTGAGAGAGATTTTGGCACAGCGAAACCTTCCCGTGAGGGATGATCTTGAAAGCCAGGCTAAACAGCTGCTCTGGTGATCAATAAGTAGAACTCAAATTCCCCAGCAACAGCGTGCTGCAGCCAAGGTCACAGGCCTGTGTCCAAATGCACTGAACCACATCTGCTACAGAATGCAGAGGGCTGGATTTGCTTCCTCTGGGCCCCTGGGCCCCTGAGCTCAGATCAGCTTTCATGCTGCTAGTCTTGCAAGCATCCACATATTCAAGAGATAGAGATGCACTCTAATAACCACCACAGAGCCACAAGCCACCTGGACCTACAGAGTGTGTGTGCCTCTTGCTAGCAACACAAAGTGGTGGTGAAGGGGTGTCTTTGCTGCAGAGCACTGAACATCCTGACTCACCTCCAATGGACCCTCTTAGTTCCGCCAAGAATCCCATCACCTCCCCCTCCATCACTCCAAGAAGCTCAGGTGTTTCTTGATGGAATCCATAGCTGAGCCTTAATGACTCCTCAGCTAACTGGCCATGCAGATCGAACAGGTTGTTTTCCCCCATGTTACAGGCAAGTCAGGGCTACATCTAAACAGCAAGGAAGAAATGAGATGAATGAGCAAATTGCATCTCCCTGCATTTATTCATTTTCTAATATTTTCTGGGTGTCTGTGATATGCTATGTGCAGTAATTAAACACCGAATGATCCTTCTATGCCTATTTGGTTGAGGGTTTTTATCATGAAAGAGTGCTGGATTTTATCAAATGCTTTTTCTTCATGTGTTGAGATGATCGTAGGGTCTTTGTTTTTGCTTCTGTTTATGTAGTGAATCATGTTTATTGATTTGCGTATGTTGAGCCATCCTTGCATCCCTGGGATGAAACCCACTTGATCATGGTGAATTATCTTTTTGATGTGCTGTTGAATTCTGTTTGCTAGTATTTGGTTGAGGATTTCTTCATCTATGTTCATAAGGGATATTGGTCTGTAGTTTTCATTTTTTCTTTTTTTGTTGTTGTTGTGTACTTTCCTGGCTTTAGTATCAAGGTGATACTGGCTTCATAGAATGAGTTAGAGAGGATTCCCTCCTTCTTGATGTTTTAGAATAATTTCTGTAGAATAGGTACCAGTTCTTCTTTGTAGGCCTGGTACAAATTGGGTGTGAATATGTCTGGTCCAGGACTTTTTTGTTGTTGTTGGTAGATTTAAAAAAAATAAATAAAGGCCGGGTACAGTGGCTCATGCCTGTAATCCTAGCACTCTGGGAGGCCGAGGCAGGTGGATCACTTAAGGTCAGGAGTTCAAAACCAGCCTGAGCAAAAGCAAGACCCCGTCTCTACTAAAAATAGAAAGAAATAATTGGCCAACTAAAAATATACAGAAAAAATTAGCTTGGCATAGTGGCGCATGCCTGTAGTCCCAGCTACTTGGGAGGCTGAGGCAGGAGGATCACTTGAACCCAGGAGTTTGAGGTTGCTGTGAGCTAGGCTGATGCCACAGCACTGTAGCCTGGGCAACAGAGTGAGACTCTGTCTCAGAAAAATAAATAAATAAATAAATAATGAGCAAGACATGCTCTCTACTCACAAAGAGCTTCAA
>CAUYRT010068417.1:0-21035 GCA_963574885.1 Lepilemur ruficaudatus
TCAGCCTCCCGAGTAGCTGGGACTACAGGCATGCGCTGCCATGCCCGGCTAATTTTTTCTATATATTTTTAGTTGGCCAATTAATTTCTTTCTATTTTTAGTAGAGATGGGGTCTCACTCTTGCTCAGGCTGGTTTCGAACTCCTGACCTTGAGCAATCCACCCGCCTCGGCCTCCCAGAGTGCTAGGATTACAGGCGTGAGCCAGCGCGCCCAGCTAGGATTTTTTTTAAGACAGTGACAAAATCCAGGAAGTAGATGGCATCACAGAACTGTTTGTCATGAAAGGTATGCCAGCATGGGGACCTCTGAGAACCAGTCAGTGTGCTGAAGGTCTATGTGTGCCCCAGGACATTTCGGAGAATGAGTCCACTGTGAAGAGCGAACTGAGAAATGACCATTCTTTGATGAGAACCACAAAGTTTGCAGAAATTCAGTATGTGATGGTTTTAAAACATGTCCACAAATTCTCTGACACTGGTTCCATTAAGAGGGGAGTCTAATCCCCGTATCCTTGAATGTGGGCTGGACTTAGTGGCACTATGTGACTTCTAAAGCTATGTTATAAAAGGTGTTCGAGCCTAGCTGTCTCTCTTGGGATGCTTGCTCTTCAATCCTGGGTGCCATAGGAAGAGGAAGGCCGGGCGGCAGCAGAGAGGCCAGGTATAGGTGCTCTGGTCCTCAGCCCTAATTGAAGTCCTAGAGAACAGACAGCCTTTGAGATGACCCAGCTTCAGTCACTCTCTGACTGCACCTCATGAGAGACCTCAAGTGAGAGCCACCCCCGAGCCCAACCAACAGTAAAGAATTGTTGTTTTACGCCTCTAAGTCTGGAGCTGTTGTTGCACGGCAATAAGTAACTGGCACACGACAGTGCGTTTCACAAAGCTCTACGTGTGGGTCACTGCTAGCTACCATGAGCTTTATGTTATCATGGATTTTTGATTCTTAAAAACTGTTAGTTTAGCACTTATCTTCATAACACATGACAGTTTTAATTAGGGTCTTATCAAATATTTTTATGATTCATAGTAATCATTTTAATAAATGTAATTTAAAATAACTCTGTAATAAGAACTGGAAATATGAGTCACTTTATGCTTTCTCCTGAAGGAAAAGTGGCTAGTAGCCTTTCCTTGGAATAAGCCTGAGAAGTTTTCTTTATCTCCCTAAACCATCAAAACTGGGGAAGCTTTAGAGTGAATTGACCCTTGAAGTTCTCTTTGAAGCAGGACTGGATCCAACAGAGAAGCAGAACCTTGACCCCTAGGGAGGCCCAGCATATCAGGCTGTAAACAATAACCCAGAAGCTGTCCACGAAATATCAGCCAACTGCCAAGTGTTTTCCAGGAGCTAACCTTGCCCTTGTCATTTATGGATGTAAAAATTATTGTACATCCCTCAGCAGCACAAAAAGATGAGTATATCAATGTTAATACATATATACACATATAGACACACATGCACATGGGCCTCTACTGTTTTGTGAACTGTGTCTTGAACAAATTACATAACTTCTCTGTGTCTCATGTTTTTTCATCTCTAAAGTGAAGATAATAATACTTTTCTCATAGGAGTGTTAAAATATAAATGAGCTAGAATACTAAGAGCAGTAGAATAGAGCATGCTCAATGAATATAAGTTATTACAATAATCCAAACATATATGTACACACATTAAAAAGAGATGTGATGAAATCACACCAAAGTCTTCCTGCGGTTATTTCTGGGTCACAGGATTATGAATACTTTTTATTGTCTTCTTTATACTTGCATATTTTCAAAACATCCTACAATAAACCTGTTATTTCTTTCATTTCAATAGAGACCATAAGGGAAATCTAGAAAAATTATGAAGTGATTACTGCAAAGATGGTGGAATTATGAATAACTTTTTTATAATTTAAATTTAGTTTTTAGTGTTCAATATTTTTAACATTGACTTAATCAGTAGAATTTTTAGGCCTAGGAAAATGAAGATGGAGAATGAATTAATGCTCAGCCATGTGGTGCAGATGCAAGATGTTGCTGAGGTTTGTTAGATGGTTAGACAGAGATCAGTAAAGACTGTAGCAGTCTTGGTAGGCTTCTTGGAGGCGGTGGCTCTCAAGGTAGACAAGAAGGGTGGATGCCTTTCCCAGAGGACTGGTTCCATTCATGTTTCATATACACACTGACATACACACACACACTCTCTCACACTGTTTTGAGCTCCAGCTATACCAGATACTGAGGGAATAAAGAAACCATCTCTGTCTTCAGGAATTTACTTCCTAATGGGCAAAGTACACACATAAACAAGTAATCTTTCAGTAATAATATAGCACCATGCAGGGATCAGTGGGAGCACAGGCACAGTGTGTTAGCTCACCCTGGCCTTCAGATTGGCTTCTAGGAAGTGGAGTTTCTTAAGAAACGTCTTAGTCAGCTTTGGCTCCTGTAACAAAATACCATAGACTGGGTGACTTAAACAACAGACATTTATTTCTCATAGTTCTGGAGGCTGGAAATCTAAGACTAAGGCACTGGTAGATTTAGTATCTAGCGAGGGCTCACTGTCTGGCTTGCAAACAGCCACCTCCTTGTATTCTTACGTGGTGCGGTTGGGAGGCGGGTCACAGGGATGGAGCTGTGGTATCTCTTCCTCTTCTTCTAAGGACACTAATCCCACTACGGGGGCTCCACCCTCCCAACTGAATCACTTCCCAAAGGCCCTAATATCCTAATATCATCACAGTGGAGGTTAGGATTTCAACATATGAATTTTGGGGAGTCCATAGCAAAGGATGAGTAAATCCCAGGGATAGAAAAATGAAATGACAGGGTGTATGCAGTAAACTGTGAGCAATTTTGCATTATGCAGTAAACTGTGAGCAATTTTGCATTAGCGAAACAATGCCCTTCAAACTTTTTCCTCGCCACAGAATCCTTTCTACCAAAAAAAAAAAATTGTCCACATGGGAACCCAGTAGATAAAATTAGGTTAGCTGTGTAGGGGCAGTAGAGGATACCTCTCCCAGGAGGTGGTCCACGAGGCATGACCGCGCGACAGGGCCGTGGGGACTGGGGCCCAGGGCCGGACATGCTGCGGCACGGCACGGAGGACAGGGAGAAAGGGTCTGCCGGAGCAGCGTGGGGTCGGGCCTCAGAGGGCTTCGTGCTTCCATCAGGAATGCAGCGGTGCACGCTCTGGGGTTGTCTGAGAAACCCACCCTCTGATGTGTGCGCTGAAAAGAGGAGAAGGACACGTGCCAGTCCAGGGAAAGGGCCACAAGGGCTTGACCTGGGGCCGAGGCCACGGGGAGGGAGAGGGTGAGTGGTCGGAGCACTCCACAGATGCTGTCTCTGGGAAGACGGTTTCCACTAGGAGGTCTCATCGGAGGCCCAGCAGCTGGAGGGGGACGTCAGATGCTGCCAGTGGCCCCACAGCCCATCATTCATGCTGACTTCTTTCCCAGCAGACACTCACTCGCCTGTGCAATCCCATTAGCCCAGATGAATCGATGCCTATTATAAAGATAAGGACAAAAGGATATGTGGCTATGATGGTTAATTTTACATATCAGCTTGGCTAGGCCACGATACCCAGGTATTTGTTCCAACACCATCTGGATGTTGCTGTGAAGGTATTGGATGAGATTGACATTGAAATCGGTAAACTTTGGCTAAAGCAGATTACCTTTCATAATGTGGGTGGGCATCATCCAATCAGTCAAAGTCCTTAAAGGAAGAAAGACTGAGGTCCCTGAGGCAGAGGGACTCTGCCAGCAGATGCCTTTGCACTCTGGCCGCAGCACTAACTCTTCCTGGGTCTCCTGCCTGCTGGCCTACTCTGCAAAGTTTGAACTTGCCAGATTTCACAACCAAATGAGCTACTTCCTTAAAATAAAAATAAATCAATCTATTGACCAATGGATAGATAGATAAATGAATGAAAATAGAAAAAGAAGTAGAAATGGATGAGATAGAGGCAGAGACGGAGACAGAAATAGAGATAGAGAGACCCTATTGGTTCTTTTTCTCGGGAGAACCCTGAGGCAGTGGTTTGCCCCATGGTCCAGCTAGCTTGGGATAGGGTAGGGGGGGAATACATTGCTGATTAGTAATGATCTACTAATTCAGCTTCACCAAACTTCCTCCCACAACGGTGGTCCAGAAGGTGGAGCAGGTCATGCTCTTAACTGGCATCTCTAAGGCACAGCCCTGATAACACCACCGCCCTGCTCAAGATCTTCCAGTGAGTCTCTGTAGCCTCTCAGTAAGGTCCCAATTACAAGGCCCAACATTCAGAGACCCCTGCGTAGTAGAGTCAGTTTCCATTCCTGATCCTGCCTCTTACGTCTGGTAAATTGATGGCTGTGCCCTCGTATTCAGTCGCTCCCCGCAGGCAGATTGTACATGCTCATCCTTTGCCTCAGACTGTCAGGGCCCATACGAGAGGAGCACATTCCCGCTCCACTGATTTGGGGCTTGTCCACATAATTTGCTTTGCTCAATAAAATATAATGTAGTATAATCAGAAGTGACCTATACTTGTCCCAGCAGAAACTTTAAGTGGTTGTGCTGTTTGGCTGAACTGAGAGCAGGCAGTCCCTAGCAGGGTGGGGAAAGAGAGTGTAGAACTCTCTCATGAGGATTTTTTCCTACTTTTCAAGTGATAAGAGTAACAGCTATCCCTTCTGAAACTTTGTCTTGGAAGTCTAGATTTTACACTCTACTGTAGTGTGAAATTATTTCATTTTCAGCAAGGAACAGCCTATGTTTCTTGAGGGTTTGTTAAATCACTTAAGATTTGGATGTTTACATGACAGACCAATGGATCTCTTTGAATCTTAACTCATTTGTTTTTGGGAAAAGTGTCTTAAAATGGTGTCTTCCTTTATTTTTATCATGTAGTAGGATAGGAAAAATATCTGAACAGCTGGCACCAAACTCCCAATTTGAGTATGCAATGTCTCTGTTTAGGACAATAGCTTTCTAGGTTATTTGGGATGGAAAGTGAGACCTTGAGATACGGGAGATCAGGAGGGGAAAAAATGAGAGATCACTAAACTATTCCTTTTAGAAATAAATAAGAACGGGGGGGCAGGGAGCAGAGGGAGAGAGCCGAGACAAAACGAGTGTGGAAGGAGACAGAACAGGTAAGCAAAGCCTGGAACCAGGCTGGTTGGAGCAGAGACCTCCAGGTGTCCCCCATGAAACCTTTCCTCCCCTTCTTACATCCTCACAGCATTCCAGCTGGGCACACCACCGCCCCGTTACACACTCAATTTCCCTGGCTCCACTGTAGCCAGTGAGATCACGTGACTCACTGGCCTGAGCATGGAAGTGATATGAACACCTGCTTCCCTAGAGGGACATGTTTGGCCTCCATTCCCTCCTCTTCTCTCCTTCTGATGGGCTGCTTGTGGCTGTGATTTGACCCAGCTTTGACCCTGCAGATGAGGATGCAGACACTCCTGGGGATGGCAGCCTGAGACGGAAGGCACTGTGGTTTGCCTGTGGGGAGCAGAGCTCCCACTCAGCCTAGACTGCTCCACTCTGGACTGGAGACAGAGACAAAGCCCGGAGGGTGGCTAGGAATGGGAAGGGCTGGGGCTATTGTTCCAGCAGCTTAGCCTAAATTCCGACTAATCCAATGGCAGAAATCACTATGGGGCTTTTGAAAAATAAATCTTTTGAGATAAATCTTATTTGATTTTTAAAATTTGCATTTTCTACATTTTGAACATTCATTCTTTTGACTTTAGGCAAAATCTGTTACAAACAGAAAGGCCCGTGTGATTGAAAGCCTTGGTAGAAATCTAGGAAAGAAACTGGTTTCCACACTGGGCTAACAGAGCACAGACCAGGAGAACACATGCAGGATGGGCCACAGACTGGAATAACTCCAAAGAAGATTCCCATGACAAGGGGGGCTCCCCTGAATTCACAGAAGGATCGGGGAGGGCCTCAACGTTGCACAGAATATGGAATGGAGGGATGATCCACTTCAATCTAAGTCATTGGGAACAGAATAACCTCAATGGACACCTGCACCAAAACAGAGTAATTCATCCAAGAAGGCAGGAATGTGCAGTAGTTTAGAGTACAGATTTTAGAGTCAGACTGCATGAGCTCCAATTTCCACACTGCCACCTACAGTTATATCACTTCAGGGAAATTATTTGAACTCTAAGCTTCAGTTTTCTTATCCGTAAATCGGGTCCAATATTAATATCTACCTCAGTGTCGTCATAGAGAAATAAAAGGAATAATGCACATAAAGCAGAGTGCTTGACATATGATGAGGGATCAGTAAAGATCAGCCTCTTTTTTTTTGAGACACAGTCTCACTCTGTTATCCTGGCTGGAGTTCAGTGGTGTCATCAGAGCTCACTGCAACCTCAAACTCCTGGGCTCAAGTGATCCTCCTGCCTCAGCCTCCTGTGTAGGTGGAACTACAGGCACATGTCACCACGCCCAGCTAATTTTTTTGTATTTTTAGTAGAGCCAGGGTCTCGCTCTTGCTCAGGCTTGTCTTGAACTCCTGACCTCAAGGGATCTTCCCACCTCAACCTCCCAGAGTGCTAGGATTATAGGTGCGAGCCACCTCACCTGGCCAGGATTAGCTTTTATTATTAATGATCACGTTAACTAATTTCGTCATAATTTTAATATGAAACCCAGACTCTTATTCAAGGCTCAGAGAAAAATCACCAACTTTGAAACTCTTTTGGCAAAGTCACTTGCTCAAGTTACTTGACCTGAGGAAGGTGGGTGGGGAGGAGGGGTTCACTCCAGCATGTGAGGTGTCCAGAGCAAGGATTAGGATCACCATTGCGCAGATGAGAAAACAGAGAAGTCGAGAAAGGCATCTCTGTCCTAGTATGTTTGGGCTGCTAGAACAAAAACCACAGATTGCCTGGCTTGTGAACAATAGAAATTTATCTCTCACAGTTCTGGAAACTGGAAAGTCCAACATCAAGGAACTGACACATTCGGTTTCTGGTGAGGGCCCCCTTCCTCCCAGACAGCTGTCTTTTCAAGCCAACCTCACCCGGCAGAAGGGGAGGGGGTCTCTCCGGGCCTCTTATCTGGACATGAATCTCACCATGAGGGCAGAGCCTCACTTCCCAAAGGCTCCATCTCCTAATACCATCACCTTGGGGGTGAGGATTTCCAGATATGAACGGGGGTGGGGCCCTATGAGTATTCAGGCCACAGCAGTGCCGGACAAAGCAAGTTAGTGGCAGAACTAGAAGTAAAACTGGGACTCCGTCATTTGAGTTCCAAGGCATTTTTGCAAGGCCAGGTTGAGAACAAAACACTTTTACTGAAGTTTCAGGCTACCCTATACTTATCCTCTCCTTCCCACTGTGTTCCCTCCCTCAGTAAGCAATTCACCATCTCCTTAGGAACTCAGGCGGCAAAGCCCAGTCAATCCGCACTTCCCGTTTTTCCATACTCCCTACGTCTAACCGGTGCTCTAGTTAGTGTATTTCATCTCCAAAATTGCTCTCAAATTCATCCACCTCTTTCTACCTCCGCTGCCACCAGGCTACTACCACCACCCACAGTAGCCTCTTAACTGGTATCCACATTTGCCCTCTCATTTTTCTCTCCTCTTGGCAGCTAAAGAGATTTTTTTAAACCCCAATTATAATCATTCCTGTCCCTGCTTAACACTTTCCACTGGTTGCCCACTGCTTGGGGATAAAGTCCAATGAGTTACTTGGTTAGTTTTAGCTCATAACATTCTCTCTGGCTTTCTAATACCAGCTTTTCTGTTTCTAGAACAAAGTTCCCTACCTTTGAATGCAGTTTCCTCTACCTAGGACAGTCTTTCCCTCTCTACCTCCCTTCATCCAGCCAACTCATTCACTCAGAAACACTGGCATCGAGCTGCCAAGCACCGCCCCAGGCCACAGAGGCAGTTAACCATTTTTGAACCATGAACCCTATTGGCAACCTCGTGAAACCTATGGACCGTTTCCCAGGCTAAGACTTTTTGAATGCATAAAATAAACACAGAGGCTTGTAAAAGGAACCAAACATATTGAAATGGTTACCATAATATTTAAGAATTGTTATATAATAACATACATCTTCCTTTCTTGTTGCATTAAATAACAACATCTAGCAGTAGGCCTTTTAAAAAATATTGTAATTACATATTACTGATAGGCATAAATGGTATTTCGAGATATCTGCAAAACTAGTATGTGACAGAATCTCAAACCCAGTTCATACTACTGTTTGTTGCCTATACATTCATGATGGAAGGAAATGCTAAAATTTCAGTTAGGAATTGGTGAAAATAAAGATGTAATTTTTTTCTATCCAAATTTGTAAAGCCCACTGTCTATCTGCAGACCCCAGAGGGCCCCGGGATTCATTAAATCCAGGTGAATACAGCAGGAGACCAGACTGACACGGGGCCTTCCGCTCTAGTTATGGCAGGCTGATAACAAACAAAATGATTTCAGATTGTGATGACTTGTTTAAGGATGATAAACAAAATGATTCCAGGTGATAATGAGTCATTTCAAGAAAATAAAGTGGGATTAACTATTAACAGTAGCTAGAGTAGTTGAGCAGGGTGACAAGAAAAGGCCTCCTCCTGGCCCTAGCTGAAACCCACAGGAAGAGAAGGAGCTAGTCTCATGAAAAGCCAGGGAAGAGTGTCGCAGAGAGAGGGGACAGCGAGAGGCAGGCCCCGGCGGGCATGGGCCAGGCAGAGAGAGAGGATGGCGTGGCCACCGCACAGCGTTGGGAGATGAAGTCAGAGAAGCAGGCCTCTGTCAATCCCAAAGGCGGGCGAAGGAAGTCCCTGAGTTCCTGCTTCAGTTCCCTGCTCTGGAAAATTAGGATGGCACTGACTCCAGCATCCCAGGGTTATTCTGGGAGCCCTTATGATAATGTGAATTAAAGGACCTGGAGCTTTCCCTGGGTCCTGCGTCATCCTCCTCACTCTCACCATTGTCCTGTGACGTGCATGCTCTTACGGTCCCTCTTTCTTGGAGGGGTTAAGTAATTTGCTTAAGGGAACGTAGGTGCCACACGACACAGCTAGGATTCAGGCTCAGCTACCTGACTCTAAAGCCTTTCACTTGACCCCCGTGCTTTTCTACCCCTTGTTGATGGATAAAGCATAAACTATTTCAAATCCAATTCACGCACCTCCCCAATTGCTCCCAGGACTCGCCTGTCTGCCCACATACTGATTCTTTCTCCAGTGCAGAGCAGAGTCTCAGAGGAGAAGTTAAAATCCAAAGTCCACAGCTAAAAGCCACATGGCCTGAGGGAAACCACTTAGCCCTCACTGTTAAAGCCAGCATAACCATGGCAACTCACTCCTAGGGCCTGAATTATATGAGTCCCACAGGGAGGACAGGTGTTCCGCTCTCACCGAGTGCGGTGGGTCTGTGCTCCCCGGTGCGCCGAAGCACCCCCTGCCGACCCACGGGGCATGCTGCCAGCCCACCAGGGACACCCTGTCCTTTTGGACACTCTTGGGCCCTGTCCCCTTCCCACAAGAAGGTTCTCTCCTGAAGTAGGTAAGGGCTCAGACGTTTTGGAGGGCTCAGATTTTTGCTGTATTTACCTTCCTAAAACAGCCCCCATCCAGCCAGGCAGCATTTCCTCCTCAGTTGCAAGGAGGTGAGAAAAAGGGAGAGGGTGAAGGTTGAGCAAACCTCTATTCTCCCACCCACTCTTTGTTTTCTCCCCCTTTTCACCCTTTCTCCAACCACTTGACCTCAGAGCCTTCTCAAGGTCTCTCTCATGGTCTCCTTCCGGCGGGTGCTTTGGCCTAAAGTATTTGGAATATGGGCTCTTTCTGCTTCATCCAGGTGTTGGGGCCATGTGAACCCTGCCCACAGCATGAGAAAAGACACCAGCAGCTCTGTGCCTGGTTTGTTTAAGGCCTTCACCCAACTCACAAAGACCTGAGGGCCAAGCGCCTTCCATGCACCATGGACAACCTATTTTAAACCGAGTGGTGTGTTTTCCCACCCTTTAAATTAAAGGTGAAATGTCAAATGTCCTATTTTGAATCAAAAGTGTAGTTTATTATGTCTCAAGAAGCAGTACAATTAATCAAAGTATGCACCTAAACTATCAAAGCAGTTTTGCCATCTTAACAGTAGCTCTTTCATGCCAGCAGCAAAGAAGCCTGGAGAGTGACAATGAAATCACAAAAGGCGTTTTCCACAGCTTGTTGACAATTGAATATTTTTCCTTGCAAGAAGTGGTCCAAAGCCTGGAAGAAGTGGCAGTCAGTTGGTGCAAGGTCTGGTGAATACAGTGGATAACAAAGAGTTTCCAAGTCCAGCTGCTGTAGTTTGAGCAGTGTTGTTTGTGCAACACATGGTTGAGTGTTGTCTTGCAAGAGGATTGGCTTGTCTCTATTGACCAATCTCGGCTGCTTAACCGCAAGCATCCTCATCATTTCATCCAGCTGGTTGCAGTAGACATCCGCTGTAATCAGCTGACCAGGTTGCATGAAGCTGTAGTGGATAACACCAGTGCCGGAGCACCAAACAGACACTATTAGCTTTTATTCTAAATATTCAGTTTTGGACTTGTTTTGGCACTTCATCTATCCAACCAGTGTGCCAAATGCTTGCGATTGTCAAAAAGAATCCATTTTTCATCATATGTAACAATATGGTGTAGAAATGGTTTGCCTTTATGTCGTGACAGCAAAGAAAGGCAAGCTCCAAGACAATTTCTCTTCTGAGGCCCCTTTAATTTATGCAGTACCCATTCATACAGCTTCTTCACCTTGCTCATTTGTTTCAAATGGTCCAATATCATAGCAAGAGTAACATCAAACCTTGCTGCTAATTCACACATAGGTTGAGATGGGTTTGCTTCCATTACAGCTTTCAGTTCATTATTATCCACCCTGGTCTCAAGTCATCCACATGGCTCATTTTCAAGATTAAAATCACGGCCGGGAGCCGTGGCTCATGTCTGTAATCCTAGCACTCTGGGAGGCCGAGGCGGGCGGATCGCTCAAGGTCAGGAGTTTGACACCAGCCTGAGCAAGAGCGAGACCCCTGTCTCTACTACAAATAGAAAGAAATTAATTGGACAACTAAAATATATATATATAAAAAAATTAGCTGGGCATGGTGGCGCATGCCTGTAGTCCCAGCTACTCGGGAGGCTGAGGCAGTAGGATCACTTGAGCCCAGGAGTTTGAGGTTGCTGTGAGCTAGGCTGACACCACGGCACTCTAGCCCGGGCAACAGATTGAGACTCTGTCTCAAAAAAAAAAAAAAAAAGATTAAAATCACCAGAATGGAACTTCTCAAACCATCAACATACTGTGTTCATTAGCCACATCCTTCCCAAACACTTCATTGATATTTTGAGCTGTCTGTGCTGCATTGGTTCCATGATGGAACTCATATTCAAAAATAACACGAATGTTGTTTTTTTTTTTTTTTTTGAAACAGAGTCTCACTCTGCTGCCCGGGCTAGAGTGAGTGCCGTGGCCTAGCTCACTCACTAGTGAGTCAGCCTAGCTCACAGCAACCTCAAACTCCTGGGCTCAAGTGATCCTACTGCCTCAGCCTCCCGAGTAGCTGGGACTACAGGCATGCGCCACCATGCCTGACTAATTTTTTCCATATATTTTTAGTTGGCCAATTAATTTCTTTCTATTTATAGTAGGACAAGGTCTCGCTCTTGCTTAGGCTGGTTTCGAACTCCTGACCTTGAGCGATCCGCCCGCCTCAGCCTCCCAGTGTGCTAGGATTACAGGCATGAGCCACCGCACCCGGCCTGAAGTTGTTTTAAATATTAAAAGTATGTGCTTAGAAAGTTCTCTCATAACGCATTCAAAGATTATCTTCTATTGTCAATTTTAGTTTCCCCACTTGCTTTTCTAGTCTATTTTTTAAATTCTATGATGAGCAATATTTTAAATCTGCTTATTTCTACAGTTGAGCACAATCTGAACTGTTCTGTAGAGAGAAATCACTCAACCTGAGAACTAGCATTACAATTTGTTCTCAAAACAAGCATTAAAAATTAATTAGTATTATTAGAATTTCCAGGGCCACAAATATTGCCACCCCATAGGGTCTCATATTTGCACTGAATTTTAATGAAATTTCTGAGAAAGGTCTCAGGGAGTATAATGGAACAATATAAAATAAGACTTTCAAATCAGAGTAATTACTTTTCTTTGAAAGAAGTGTAAAGTAGCATGCTAAAAACGAATTTCTTCTGGTTAAATGGGCTCCTAACTAACATTAAGATATACAAACACACACACAAACACATACACACACAGATGTCTATATATGGTGTATGTGGTTATAAAACATTGCCTCATTTTTCCCCAAAGCTCAAATGCTGAGAATCTGGCCCCAAGTTTGAATGAACTGAGCTTAATTCTCAATTCAGCATGAACATGAATTCTGATTTCCTTGATATACATGTCAGAGAAGAAACTCCATTAAGCTTCAAACATAACTAAGCATAGAACACCACCATCCACCTGTATTATCCTTCAAAGTCATGTTCTCCTTGGTTCCGGCTTAGGAAAAGAAAATAGTCCCTCACCCTCCAAAAGATTTAACCCATGAGGGATTTGTGTTTCTCGCGGAGGCAGAAACATTCTTGGGCAAACAGATGATGCAGGCACAAAGCAGAGAATGCTGATGATGTCTGTCACCTATGCATTGGCTCAATCCCTCCCAACCACCAATGTTTCTCTACATTTTTTAAGCTTCCTTTCCAGAGCTACTTCTCACTCCAGTTTTCCTGTGCTCAGTATTCTTGCTATTATCCTTTACCTCTATGGATGTTTCTTCCTCTTTGTTTCATGTCAATTCATTTGAGGAACATTTCCATTTCTCCCTTTCTATATTTTCCATAAAATACTACTTAGGCGAGGTGTTTTGTGTACATGTGACAGATTTTACTGAATGTTGTAGAGAAGCAGGCTTTATATTACAACTATCCAAAGAAATTAAAATTAAATAGAAAGCATTTTGTTAGTAAAAGAAGAAAGACTTTGTGCCATGTTATATTTTTGAACCATCTTCTCTCTCCTCTCCTTCCTCTACTCCCCTCTTTTTTTCAGCCTCTCATATTCTTATGCATTTATTATACCTATCTTTTTTTCTTATCTTTAGCCATCACGTTCCCTTAAAGTTTGATTTATAACCCTAGACCACATTGTTATTCCAAGCATTTATCAAAGAATTACCCTAAGCCAAGAAGAACCAAACCAAGATAAACCAAAGCATTATCTCTCCCCAAGAGGAATCTTGGTGCCACCTGTCAAGATTGTTTTAAAGCCTGTTACAGGTGTAATCTCTGAACCCTCCTCAGACACACTCCTGAACACGTGTTATCTGGAGATGGTATTCTGGAATCTGTAAATTGAGCTGTAACCAAGCATGTGTGACCTTTGGGTGTCAAGAAGGTGATATGGTCAGGGAGTGCTGATTTACTTTTTGCCTGCTTCTTCTCTTCAAAAGAGGAGAAATTTGCTCCTTTCATTGAGTTCTCATCTTGGCAATTCATGTTCTACCGACTGTTCCTTTCAGGCAGATGTCTATTTTCTCTCTATTAATGACTGCATCACCCTACTCTTACCTTTGAACAAATCACCATTTTGAAGCTCTTCCAGGGTAGAAGAGCATCATTTGATTGGGATGAGACAAACAACTTACTTTAAGACAAGAAAAGCTAACTGTTTCTTTCACTTGCTTTCTCTATCAGAAAATTATGATTTAAAAAAATCAGCAAGAGCTTGTTCTTATTGCATTTCATGCTATTTCTGAGTTTGTGAGCTCTCAGCAGCCTTCCATGGTGTCAACCCATTATATACCTTTAAAAAAAAACTGCCTCCATTAAACTTTAAGCTGTCAAGGATTACAACGAAAAGATGCAATTTTTTTCACTGCAGGAAAGGTCTGATTTAGTAACAAGCTATAAGCTAACAGAGCAGCAGAATCCACATATAATGTTTCATTGAAAGGGGAAAAAAAAACATGCTGCTTTTTTGTGTGCTTCAACCTTGTTGATTTTTTTTTTAATTTAAAAAATACATATAGTCCACTTAGCTTTCAAATACAACAGAGACCAGGAATTGTGTTCCTCTTACATTTGTGGCTACAAATTTTGGTGTTCAAGCACATACAGACATGCAATTGGTTTATATACCTTCTACATTGGAAGGGACACCATTGAGAAAAAATTGTTAGTCCACATTGCCGTCTAGCTTACATGTTTAATATTGATTTAATTAGTCATTTAATTCCAAATACCCTTATTATCCACTTGTTTGAAAAGGCTATTTACTTTCACCACAATGCATACATTAAAACAAGTGACTGAATAGAAAGCCAGGCTTGTGGCCTGGTGCTTTCTCAGTGCAGAAATGATATCCTCCTCCCCCACTTTAGCTCTGGCATCACAATGTCAAACATTCTGCACACATTCCCTAAGGAATCTGCAAGGCTAATTAGGGTGAGCTTCACCATAAAGAATACAGTTGTTAAAACAGCTTCTGTACACACTAGAGTAATGAGCATTCTTTACACACGCTGTGATTTGTTACTGCAATTTGCAGTCATATATCTCTTAGGAAATAACTCATATATTGTTATTTATTGCATCTATGATTATTAATGATATATTAACAACTGTTGAAAGCAACTTATTTCACCTCAATAACTCATGTACTTAGCTCAATGTTTAAAAAGCCAAAGAAGCATCAATTTTTCAAGAAAACTCTGCTTCTTCTTGTCTTCAATTTTTTTTCTCCAAGATAGTAAAGAAAATGTCCAAAATCTAATGAATAAGAGAAAATGTTCTTTAACTTTTCTTAAGAATTATTTTATTATCATAGTTACAGGAGAGTATTTTATTTAAAGCTGGGTCATTTGTAATTTTTTGAATCTTCCATAAATTCAGACCACCCCTATAATCTAATGTCTAAATTCAAAAAGTCAAACATTGTGTGTTGTTATTAGTGACTTGAGTACAGACAGTATCAAGCATAAAGATAATTTTTAAATTAATGTTCCTAGGAGAAATATGTTGCTGCTAGTCAAACTCAATCCAAACACAGAGTTACCTAAATACTTCAAAATGCTGTGTTGGTAATTTATCTTGCATTAAATATACAAGGGAGGTTAAGCTACTGACTTAAATATTATGTGTGAGACATCACGCCATTCAGCATTGATGAAAACTGAGCTCCTTACAGCCTCACCTTCAGCACTGACAGATTTTTACCAATTAACTACTACCTAAATGTCTTCTGATAATTGGAACATAGAAACAAGAGAGCTTTTGTTTCAGAAATTAGAAATACAGCGTTAGATCTAAACTTTCACAAATCTGTGAACTACTATGGGGGATTATTTCAGGGTCTAAAGACACGTTTTGGCTTACCTGAAATCACGGGTGCTGTGTGCATCCATCCCTGCAAGGATCTATTCCAAAGATGTAAATTGCATTACAAGTGTGGCATATTTCCAGAGAGACAAAAGATTCTGCCTTTTGAAATATTCAGAGATCTAAAGAAAGCACTGCACTGTACTGGGGGTTCAGCACCAAACACTCAGATAATGTCGTAGATCTAGAGGCAAATAAATAGAGGCAAATAAATGACTAATTCAGCTTTGATAATCAAAAAGAGTGATTGTTGACACAAAATGACGCCATCTGATGAGACAGCACCTTAGGTTGCTAATTACTTAAGTTTATAAAATCATTTCTGACAGCTGTTCATTTCATGAGATTTTGTGAGCTCTCTGGGTGAAACAGAGTTTTGCAATGAATGTTGTCAGAGCAGTTGGGAAAGCTGATATTAAATATTATTCTCCTTGAAATACTATCCATTGCAGTTTTGTTGTGTTTTTTTTTTTTCAAGTGGATTGCATTAAAAAGTCAACTGAAGTCATTCGATTCTTAAAAAAGAAAAGAGTATGATGCCATTTGTCAAATGCTAGAGGTCTGAGGAAGAAAACAGTATAACAATAAACAAGCAAAGAAATAAACAAATAAGCAGGTAATGTGGGTAGGTCTGGAACAGTCTTTCTAGAAAGACTGAAGGGACAGGACTTGAAGGAAAGCAACACATCTGCATATCTAAGGAGAATGATAACAACATCAGATGAAACAAGTGAATATCAGGATTGAAAAGGCTGCAGAAGTTTGCAAGCAGATGTCAAAAAGCATACAAGAAAATGTCAAGAAAAGTATAACAAGCAGCTAAAACTGGTTGCAGAGATTAGGGTGCTAAATATATGCATGATGAGCACAGTACTCTATGGCTTACAGACCCAAGAGCTGCTTCACAAGCAAGAAGGGGAAAAAAGAACTTCATAAATAATTTCTGCAGTTAAAACTGGGGTCAAATGTAAACAGAGGTAAAAAGCAAATAAATCTGTGCCTGAAACTTGCTTTCAGAATCCCTGTGCTAGGGATTTTCTGGTACAGTAGTGTACCAGAAAAATGAGCGAATGACTCTTTATGTTAAGTAGAAATTATAGAATACTTTAAGTCTAGAAGGGAAATATAGAGGGATGTCTGGAGGTAATTATTATTGCCTCTAACTTTCAGAAGCCTATTTTAATAAATATTATAAATAAGAAACAAAACTGCAGATACAGAATTGCAGATGCCTTCACTGCAAGCACCTTAAATGAGAATTAAGTTTCCTGAACCCAACCAAAGGAATTATGGCTGAAAGTAATTTTGGACATTTTAATTAGAGAAACATTCATAAGTTTACTTTGATTAGATATGAATAATTTACAGCTGACAAGTTATCTGATCTACTAAGCAAAATCAATAAAGTTTATTGGCAAATTACCATGGGGACATTTATTGTTAGCTTGATTTTTTTGTTTAAACTCTTACCTTTATTGGGGACAAAATAACAGGACAAAATCTTTTCCTCCTGAGACCATGACTAAAGGAGTTAATCATTCCACAATGATAAGCATTATTTTACCCTGACTGTATGCCTACAGTCAGTGAGATTAGCAAAACACTATTAAGAAAAGAAATCTACAAGGTGATGGCACCACTAACTCTGCACCTTGGTTTCTCTTTCAAGAACAAACTATACCTAAAGACACTAGAAATCCTTTAACAAAATGGTCTTCAAGATGTTGCTTCTAAGCTTCCATTTTGCAAGTTTCTCTTAAAGGCATGACGTTCTTGCTCACCACGACTAGAACAAAATGGATTATCAATAAATATTTGTTGACTTGAATTTGCTATATAATCAATTCCTTTGGGTTTTCCCTTTCCTGTTGGTGTACTTGCTGCTGTGCTTCTCAGCTCCATAGCTAGTTAGCAAATGTGGTCCTCAGTCAAACACTTCTGAAAATTCCCTTTTTTCAATTGTCTTTATCAGGTTTTTAAAAAGACAATCAGCTTCTTGTCATAGGAGCAGCGCTTGTATAGTCAGCAGGATGGTGGTCCTCTGGCTGTTTTCCTCTAAATCTGTCCTATTTACCACATTGCCTTTTGCATTTTCTTCATGCAGACAAGACCACATGAGAAATTTAATTTTTATAAGGCTGGAAACAGACCTTCCTCTGTTTAGTAACTAGTAACCCCTGTCACTTAAAATATTCAAATGAATTGGAAAAATAATGTTTTATCAGTGAAAATACTATAGATAGAAAGATAGACATATAGCTAGATACATACATGCTTATATACATTCATATGTACATACGTACATACATGGAGTTTTGTCAGTTGAAAAATTAAGCTTATCTAACCATTTTGCTACATTGCAAACTATAGGATGTGAGAACAAACAGACCCAAAGAGAAATTGCTATATGCTTCAACCAGAACGTAAACAGACCTGGAATCCCATCTTTACTAATACCCACTTCACCAAGGATGTACTTGGTGGGAAGGGTTGGGAAAGAAAGGAGTTCCAAAAGCAGAGAGGGGAAAGAGAAACCTAGGAGAAACTGATGCAATAGATCCACAGTCTCTCACTCAGACCAGATCATCCTCAGAAATTTGGTTACTGCTAGACGATATCTCAAAAGCCTACTGCTTTTGTCTAATAAACTTGTTATGGCAGTACCCAGGGCTACATAATCAATATTATCTTTTATATATTTTTATATTTAATTCATTTAATAAAAGTAATACATATACACAATGTAAAAAGCAACTTGGAGTCATATACTGAAAATAAAAATACAAGTCCCATTGCCACCCTGATCTAGAGTCTATCCTGGGTTAACAAGACCTGCTTCCCCTGACTGTAGGAGAAAGGAGAGGAAGAGAAATAGTCTACAAATTAAGCTTTGTTTAGAGATAAACTTCATCCTGAGGATGAATATTTTATGGTTGCAAACATCATTGATCATTATCATTTGAAATCCTATCTTTAGTAGCTATTCTTTTGCCTTTTTTTAATATCACTGTACATTATCTTCCCTGTAGAGCTGCTCCTAATTCACAGCTTCAATAAATAACTCCATACTAATAATTCTTATATCTGTATTTCCAGCTCTGAATTTATTTCTCAACTCCAGGTCTATCTCTCTAACTTGGATATTCGACCGGTACCATAAATCCAACAAACTAATTAACAACAATTCTTATTGGCCCAAAAGACAGAGGCTTTAAAAATTAACTATATTTTACAATATATTAGAAGGAGATAATTGATATGAGAAAAATTTAAAAAGGAAAGGGAATAACAGGTGACGAGGGTAATGATACTACCAAAGAATTTCTTTAACCGTTTCATTTTTGCTTGTCTATTGCTTCCCTTCTAACTTAATTCCTCACTTCGTCAAACTGAACTTCTGAAACGTTCCCAGTGGCCCTCTCCAGCACCTTTATCACGAAATTTGCTTTCTGCAAACATCATTTTCATTGTGTTATTCCTCAAAAAATTCTCCAATGCCTTCAGCCATGCATAAAATAAACTTGCTTTGTGTGTTCAAAAAAATTCTCTACACATATTCTCTAATCCATCCACAACATCAATTCTGGAGCATAATTCACTGAAAATCTACTAGATACCAGGGTGTATTATATACTGGAAAAATAAAATGATTAGGATATAGTCTTTATTCTCAAAGAGCTCAAAGTCTGGCAGAGAAAACACCAATAGCAAACAATAAATACTCCAAACCTACCACCCTTGATCTTTAATTATAAACTTTATTATGGTGTTTTTTGGCTCCAAAATGCCATTCTGTGCTAAAGCCTACTCAACTTTTAGCAATGCTTCAGAGCTCATTTACAGATACTTCCATCTCCCTTGCTGCAAGGACATTTCAACTATTAGATTATTTTCAGGATTCCTATAGAATTGGTCATTGGCACAGTTCATTTTGACATTCATGTCAATATTAACAATTGCCCAAAAGATCTACATTGCTTCCTTCTGTATGAACAGCTGTTCATTTCATTCCAAGAGGAAATATGCCCATCTAAAAAATTATATGTTTCTAGTGGTGCTGCAGATAGTGGTGACTAATGAGAAGCAAGCATAAGGATTGAGAGGAGCTTTCAGAAAGTTCCTTCAAGGGCATTCACTCAGGTGGACATTGTCCTGGTTTGCACTGTCCCTAATTCCTCTTTCTTTTTCATAGAATACAGAATACAAAGCCTAGAAATGCATAGCCATCCTGGATCACAAAGTGACCTTGAGTGTGAAAGCCATGTACTAATCATAGAGGAGAAAGATTAAAGATCCTAGATCTAATAATTGTGGAACTGTCACACCAATGCTTGATGAACGCCTATGAACTTCTTTTACATGAAAAAGATATAAAAAACTCAGTAGAGTAATCTACTATGAATTTGTTGGGGTGAGAAAGAGTAAATTTCATTTCCCTTACCCAAGTGCAATTCCTAACAGATTTAGCACTAGTTAGCCTCAGATTCAATCATTAAGAAAACATTTGTTGTTCACCTGACATTTGATATGTACCAGACATTTTGTTCCAATTTGGTGACACAAAGACCAATGACAAATGATCTTTGCCTTGCAAGAGCTTCCAAGTGCAGTGGGAAAGATAAATAAGAAAAAATAATGCAATGGACTCATGTACTGTGTAGTAGATAAAACTCTCAGGTGCTACAAGAGTATATCTGAAGAATCTACAGCTATATCACCCTGAATATGCCCTATCTCGTGTGATCTCAGAAGCTAAGCAGGTTTGGTCCTGGTTAGTAGTTGGATGGGAAAGTATATCTAAAGAATATCAAAAGAAACTCACCAGAAGAAGTGACACCTGAACCAAGTTCTAAAGTTCGCCTGTAATAGGAAGAAAAGGGAGGATAGGGATATGGGCTGGATACGTGGGTAGAGGACAGGTTGTGAAATACTTTTCATGCCATGCTAAGTAATTCAATGCCTTACTCAAGAAAATCAGAATAAATTGAAGTATTTTCAAAAGGATGGATAAAATCAGAATTACATTTATAAAATATCCGTCTAAGAATTATTTGAAGAGAATTGGGAAAAGAGGAAGATCATTGAGAAGGCTGTTGGAGAAGCCAAACTATAAAATAAGAGGTCCAGGTCAAGAAAAAATACTTGATTGAAAAGTTATTAGATTAATGTTTCACTCCAGTATTGGACAGATCATCCAGACAGAAAATAAACAAAGAAACATTGGGCTTAATCTACACTAAAGAACAAGTAGACCTAATAGATATTTACAAAATGTTTCATCCAACAGCTAAATACATGTTCTTCTCCTCAGCTCATGGATCATTCTCAAGGATAAACCATATTTTAGGCCACATTAAAAAATTCACAAAAATTGAAATCATACCAAGTATTTTCTCTGATCACAATAGAATAAAACTAGAAATCAATAACAAGAGGAACATTGGAAAATATACAAACACATGGAAATCAAACAGTATGTTCCAGTGGGCCAATGAAGAGATTAAGAAAGGAATTAAAAATTTTCTCAAAACAAATGAAAATGCAAATATTTTCTCCCATTCTGTAGGTTGTCTGTTTGCTCTCATGATAGTTTCTTTGGCTGTGCAGAAGCTTTTTAATTTGATCAG
>CAUYRT010068422.1:0-51552 GCA_963574885.1 Lepilemur ruficaudatus
CTACAGGCATGCGCCACCATGCCCGGCTAATTTTTTCTACATATTTTTAGTTGGCCAATTAATTTCTTTCTATTTTTAGTAGAGACTGGGTCTTGCTCTTGCTCAGGCTGATTTCAAACTCCTGACCTTGACGATCCGCCCACCTCAGCCTCCCAGAGTGCTAGGATCACAGGCGTGCGCCACCGCGCCCAGGCTGGTTATGGTTGTTGAAGTCTTTTTTGTGATCAAGCATTCAAGCATGAGAACCTGCTCTTCTGGGCCTTCCCCAGCCCTATTTTTCAGGGTTTTCCTAACATTAGTGACTGTACTTTGATTCTGACAACTTTCACATTTTCCGTCTTTAATCAAGATCTTTCTCTGAAAGCATCACTGATCAATGTCCCTGTGGTTAGGCCTTACTGTCCCTTGGTGCTGCCATGGACCTGTCCAGGTTGCTGCTCTCCTCCCACGTCCGGTGAGTGATTGGCAGCTATGAGTCAGCGTCAAAACCCTTTTAGCCTCATTCGAGCAACATGGGAGGTTTGAAGGGAGTGGCCCTCAGGCTAAGCCTACCTGGAGTTAATTATTAAGTTCGATTTTGCATGTTCTGTAGTCTTTCGCTCTCATCTTAATGTGCTGGGCCAGCGTTATTTTAGGAGTTGTATTTCTGCAAAAATTTAACAAGTAACAGATACAAAGTTTAAAAGGGGAAAATACAAAGAAAACTTAATAGTAATATGACAGTTCCAGTTTGCATAATGGTTTTGAGCCATGAACTTAGGCTAAAAGACATCCAATTAAATAAATCAAATGACCATATTGAACTGGGTGAGACCTCTTACAACCATGTGGCCTGTTTTACCTTGTGTACCATGGGTCTCAACTTTCCCAGAGAAATTTATCCAGGTACAGCATGTAGCATCAGCAATAACACAGACGTTTTCTTACTTAACCAATGGACACTAACGTATTTTTTAGGTTTGATTCTGTTAAGTTACCAGCAGAAGCTATCGATTGTGAAATTTCAGTTACACCATTATCCTGTCAAGTGAAAAGGTAGCTTTACAGGGGGTAAAACTCTCATTATGATGTGCAGTCTTGTTCCAGCCTCTTGGGAAAAGCTGTTTACAGCATGGAAACATCAACTTTTTCTCCTGGTTTATAGTATGAATGTCTCTGGTCATGACATCTGGAAGTTTGGTGAATTTTTTGTGTGATCTCTACATCACGTACAAGGCTTGTTCCTTAAACTTTGTCTAGTTTCATCATATAGGACTTTGGGAACAGAGCAGCTTTTGTTTTTAGTTGGAGAGTTGTAGGGAAATATTGGAGGAAATTAGGAGAATGAATTCAGGATCTAGTCCAATCTACAGGTAGATAACAAAAACTGGAAAACAGTGCACAGGGCTACAATCTAGTAACAGGTGTGTTATAGGTCTTCTTTAGACATGTAACTTTTTCCCTCTACACTGGTCATATAGGAATCTCAGATTTAAAAACCTCTTGAGGCTAGAAAGCCAAACTTACTTACAGTCTGGAGGTTCTTGGTCCTGCCAGGAAGTGACAATTTTTACTCACTCACTGTAAGGTTGGAAACTCTTGAAGCCAGGAATTATAGCACATCCTTAAATATAATATTTCAGTCAAAGCCTTGGTAATATAACCAGTGTTCCCAATTGTATCCTGCTTACAAAGAGAGCAGATTTTTATCGGACTTATGTAAATAAATATAAGAATACTCATTAATAGTTTCTGAATTTTGGAAGAATCAAGTAGGGAGAAAAAGCAAATGCTTCCACCTTTGATCACTAAAGTATACTTTACCAAATCGTTGTAAACTATAGATAGCTTACAGGAGAAAATTTCCTTAAATATGGAAAACAAAACATTTAAGTAAAGAATCAACAATGTTTTAAATATAAGCCCTAAAAACGTTGTGTTAATCAGTTATTTAATTTAACGTAATTAATTTCTTTTTTTTTTGCTTGATCTTGAGTAACAGTTTTATGAAACCATCAGTTTCTTTATTAGAGTTGCAGAACTTTTTATTTAGTTCATTGATCTTAAAGTTATCAGAAATCTGTATTCAGGAGTCATTGTCAGAATCTTTCCCCATAAAAAGCAATGTTAGACTATAGCTGATTTTAATGATTTTGGAGAATTCATAAAAATAACTGTGAATGACAAAGATTTAGAATAGCCATGGTTGAAATCTGATGAAAATTCCTAATTGACAAGAAAATTTAGTTATTTCTGTTCCATGCAGCATTTTAAGATAACAACCACAATCATGACTGACAGCATCACCTCAGGACCCTCACACGTTCATAAAATTGCTGTAATCTTTAGAACACTCACATTCATTACATGTCCAGACACATGCAACTTTAGGAAAAAATTAGCGTAATAATCAAAATTATAATTAATGTATGAGATTTTTATGAATTTATATAATTTTTAGAACATTGATTTCAATAATATTAATGTAACCATAAGTGTAACTGAAAGAAGATCTAGTATAACTTGTTACTGGACAATGCCTCCCACACAATTTACCAAATAAGTCTAATCATTTATTTAATTTCTCTACAAGATGAGAGAAACATTCTTCAGTGCTCTCCAGGCACCCAACTAGAAAATCTCAAAGTTAATTTTAGGCCAAAAAGACTGAATTTAGGACTTTCATCCTGGAGAAATGGGCCAAAGATGTTGAAAGGTGCAAAACACTTGACCAAAATAGAATCACAGGTCATTGTTAGATAATAGTTATTGATTTGACCAGAGTGATAATCAAAAAACTTAGAAAGCATTACAGAAAATTAAATGGATGCAAAAACCTTAACCATTTTAAAGCTCAGTTTTCCTAAGTAATCAAAAACTTAATGAGACATTGCAGGAATTTTCTTTTTTTATATAAAATGTGAAGTCTTTGGAGGTTTCTTAGGCCAGTTAACAAAGAGGTAAAGAAAAATCTCCTGCAAAAGAAAAAGAAAACACTCCTGCAGTGTGATTGCTTCTCTTTGTGAGAAGTTTGTTTAATGATTTGGAAGTCAAATCTGATGAAAAGGGTACTTGCATTTAATCAGAAACAGGAAGAGTGTGTTTAGGGTTATGAGTGTACCTTATATTGTAGAGGAACGTAAGCAAGAAAATTAGTGCCTTGAGCAGGAGCACACATGGCTCATAGTAAGAACATGGGACGTTTCCGACATATCAAGAAAAGCCCAGAGTACAGAATCAAGTTATGTTGAAGGGAATCATTGCTTTTCTAGACCTTCAAGATAGATGTTTCAGCATCGGGCCATGACAGCAGAGGTAGAACCAGAGGAAAAAAAGTAACAGGAGTTGACAAACGGTTCAAGAGAGACAGTTACCATGCCAGCCAAGCAAAAAGTATACCTTTTTAAGGGAGGAAAGACCAGGAGGCAATAATGATGTCTGACCCAATAGTCATGTGCAGGGAGGTACAGTCCAAGTTGAATTTCTGAGATATAAATCTGAGAAGTTTCAAAATGAAAAATTGTACCTTGAGAAATGACATTACCGCCACTCTGAATGAAACAGACAGCATTTCCAATCTGAAAGTGGGGAAATTAGTTAGACCTCAGGAAGAAACAGCAACTGTAGTTTGGAAGATGGCTGTTACGGAAACATTTTAGAATTAAAAATTAAAATCTATTCTAGTATTACTAAGAGCAAACCAATACTTTCAGAAAACCTGTTGTTCTAACATAGAAGACCAATTTTTTAGTTTATATTAGTGCATTTCTAATGCCAAAGCTTTATCATTAGAAAGACTCATAAAGAATTTCCTTCTAATCGTAGCCACCTTAATCGCACACAAAATTCCTTTCGTAAGTTCTCTTTTAGGAACTTTATCATGATTTACTCAGCCCATTAACAACACACTTGGACTTTCTACTATGTCCTATCCTTCCGCTTATTAAATAACCAATCATTTTACTTTAGGATGAAAATTTACCATACAAGATTCTTTCTCATACAAAATTATTCTCTTTTCTTTGTAACTGTATAGCCTGTGAATAACAGTTGTTCACTTAAGTAAGAACCTTAAATTTAAATAAATGGGTATTTTGCCAATAACTCAGAAGATATAGCTGTTTTCATTAAATCAGCAACATTAAATTAGTCTTATCAAAAAATTATACAAATATCATTCTGTTTTAGGCTAGGTTTATAGTTTTATAAACTTTGTGTGAAAGCCTGACATTTAAAAATATCTATCAGAGACAACTATAAAATATGTGACCACTAAACCCAGGCAAAAAATGTATACTGACAATTTTGAAGACATTTCTGTTTTTATTTTAAAATAATTTATAAATTTATAACTTATAAAATAATTTATTTTATAATAATGTTAAAACCAGCTTATTTATTAAAGATATACTTAAAGTCATGTGAACTAAAAGGCATTTGGATTAATTACTATATGTTTTATATTTCATATGAGTGCTCATTTATCCTTAGGGGTAGCCCACTGTACCAGATTATACCATGTAGACACAACATATAACTTTACGTTTGTACATATGTGTAAACAAATCTAAACACACATAACATACACACAAAGATCTTATTCTCATTTTACAATTTTAGCCATAAGAGAGTAATACAGACTCACTGTTTTATAAAAAAAATAGCTAGATCCAAATTACATTTCTGACAAAATTGGGACCTGTTTACATGGCTAAATTTTATTTGCTCTGATAGGTAATACGATGAAGGCTGTGTACCAGAATTTTGGGTAATGCAGTTTTCACAGCAGTTTGGTTTTAAAAAATCATTTCACTCTCTTTTTTTTCTTCTTCCTTTAGTTTCAAATGAGTTTTGAGGTCAATTTTCAATGTTTACATTTTAGCTAGAATTGGCTGAATTGTATAAGAAAAACAAAATCTCCAAGCAGCTTTGAATTAGTACCAAACCTTTCTTTTGTTTACCAGTCTGGTTTGCTTAATTAGCAGATGTGGGCAGGGAAGGATTTTAGCAGTGTCTGCCCCCGACCCCAGCTGTTTCCTTTTGGCAGAAAAAGCAAAATTTTTATGCTGGACGGAGATATCTCAGTTACATTATTGTTCTGAGCTCAAGATTTTGACCTGTTTGATCTGAGAGCTTAACTTTTATAACCTTTGTCTAGTTCTTTTAGATTATTAACTTTTCAATTAAGTGTTCCATCATTGTGCACAACTGTTAGGCAAACCTAAATTTGTATTTCTAAGAGGTATCTAGGTTGTGGGTTACCGTGGAACTGTTGTAATTTGTAAAGCTATTAATTTGAAAGCCCTTTAAGATTTCTTTTTTTGTTTTGTTTTTTTAATTTTGGCTGGAATGCCATAAGCAGTGAGTTTTATCTCAACACCAGTAGAAAAGTCAGCATATTCAAAATAGGCAGAAAAAAAAATAGAAAGCTAGAGAACTCAGAAGGCTCTACATGTGACTCTATAGTTGCAGGTCTTTCAAATAATGACCATTTGAACTCTGAATTTTTCTTGATGTCATTTGCTCATGAGTTGAGCAAAAATGTGCACAAGAATGGATCATAATATGTAGCTGGCTGGAGTCCCAGAAAACCTGGCATACCTTAATGTTCAAGGATTCCATTTTGTTTCATTAGTAATATCCCAAGAGAAAGAAAATCCCATAAACCCTGTCAGGGAATGCTAGGAGTTAGGGTGTTTTAGGTGGCGGCGGTGGTGGGTTGTAATTAGGCACCCTGCATCCATCATTCAAAATATTTACTTTCGCTCTCAGAAAAGTTTTAGAAACAAGCAAGGGGAAAGGGTCAAATCAAATCAAATGAAACCAAGATAAGAGTGTTCACAAAAATTTTAACATGCAGATCAAAAGCAATATTAAAGTAGGCACGCAGACTAGAGCGAAGGTAAACTCACCAGAAGACATGCCTCACAGACAGAACGTAACACTTGCAGAAACCAAGAACATTCAATCCAGAAAGACGCTTTATACCAGAAAGGACTTGCCAGAAAAGACAAAAAGTCTTTTATCATCCCAGGAGGGATATATGGTCCTTAATTAAGGCAGCCTTCTTCAAACCAGATCCAAGTAAAGTCAAAAAGCCGCTCCCAGAAGAAGGGAGGCTCAGCCTGAGCGAAGGCTCGGCCAGCAGAAAAGGTGAGGCGGGGAAGCCCGGAGCTCAAAGGGCTCCAGTGAGCACTGCACGCGGGTTCCAAGAACCACCGATTTCTTTCGATAGTGACCTTTTTCAGGTCCTGTTTCTGACACCAAATATGTCAACCTGAATAACATAGAGGCTCTCTAAAGGAAAAGATATTTATCTGGGAATAGAACATTGCAATGGGAACACGCATGTCATAGTAAACCATGTGTATATGCAGAGGGGTAAAGGAAGATAAAGGTTTTTAGAGGAAAAAACAAGGAGGGTTACATAATTGGTTTGAAATAATTGCCCTTAGCTCCGAAGATCAATAACACGGGTGACCCCAGTTCGAGGTTGGAAAGGCACTTGCTGAGCAGGTGTCCTTAAAGAAGTATGTGTTTGTGTCCGGCTGTGATGGTCTTTGTGCAAGGTTGTAGTTTTTGTGGAGTCTTTTTTGTTAATAGACGTACAAGCATGAGAACCCTTTCATCAGTGGCTCTGTTTGTCAGAATTTTCTAAACATTAGTGACTACACTTCGATTCTGACAACTTTCACAAGCCAGATGCTCACGTTTTTGTCAGAAGGCAAATAATATTTTCATGCAAATGAGTTTTAAAATGTGTAGCAGCTTGATTTTCTATTAAAAATGATAACTGGCATATTTCTTGTTCAAAGACCAAATGCATGGTGTGTGAAATAAACTGTAGACACTACACCAGGTATTATCAAGGTGTAGAGAAACGCGTATGCTTTCGAAGCTACAAGTTATAAAAGCAATATTGTCATCCTAAATGGCATAGCTGTGAAATAAAGAGTCTAATTTAGCTAAACATGCTGTGAGTAAATATTGTAAAATTCTCAAATGGTATAGTTTGAAGAAAACAGCCTGACAAGAATCTTGGTATGTTAAATTTAAGCCGTACACCATATTGGTTAAAATGATTTGAAAAGAAGGAGGATACTGATCGTGTATAGCAGGACGGAAGGACGGAAGGCAGGATTCAGGGGTGGTGGAGCTGCCAGCTCAGCCACAGCCAGTGCAGCCTGGCTTCTCAGGCTCACCCTCAGGCTGTGTCCTCCCGTGGCGCTGTCACGGCTGCAGCTACAGCGGAGAAACTCCCCCGTTAGGATCTGGAAGGACAGAGAACTCTGCCTGAAGCATGGAGTGGAAGTTTCTCCCTTCTCTCAGGCACAATGTTAATTTATGTGCCTCCTTCTGAACCACAGCGGTTGCCGAGGAAATGCCGTGTGCTTCTTTGTGAACTGATCAAAATCCCCCCGGGCTTGTGGAACGGGGCCTGTTTACCGCAGGCGTGGGAAGACGGGGGGACAACCGAACGGTATGAGAAAGGGAAGGGGAAATGGAGGCTGCGTAAGCCGGCGATAGTGTCCCCACGACCATCCTTTTTGCTCCCACCACATACACACGCTCGTCTTCTCGCACGTACGTTTCAACAGTCCTTACACGCGCAGGAAACACGCTGCCCGCTCTCATCCGGTCGCAGCTCCGTGCCTCCGGCACGGCGTCCTTCTCCGCAGAGCTGAACTGTCTGGTGGCAGGGCCAGGGCCAGATCTGGGTTTTGTAAGGCCAGAAGATTACGTAATTTGGGAAGTCCTATTTAAGAAAAATAATAAGGTATAAATACAAAATTAGACACATAAAGGGATATTTACGTAAAATGAGAAAAAATATAAGAAATGATATATTTTGAAAAGCTTTCAAATATCGCAAGCATCAAAAAATCTGGAAAAAGAATATATTGTTGTCAAATTGGCATTATTAATTAACTACCTGACTCATCTCTTTTCCTCTATTTTTGTCTGTATACTCTTTGATCACCTCTTCCTATGATGATTTCAGAATTCAAACTCTATGGCAAAAAACAGAAAAATAATATAGCCTTTATTTTTTATTATTGAATATTTAGAACATTTATTTCAACTCCACAACTTGTTTTCTTATTTTCAGTACCCCAGACCTTAACAGCTGCAGTTTCTAACTCAGCTAGATCCGTGTTGAGACAAACTCTAGAAGAATGCCAGCCCGCCGCACTCACGGGGCACTGGTCCAGATCACAGCTTCCACCGCAGCCAGTTCAGCCTGACCCCTGGCATCCTTGGTTCCTCCCTGTCCTGCCGCTCTCTACCTGGGGTGAGGGTGACAAATCCTGGAACGTCCTGGTCTCCAAGCAGGATGCAGAGCAGTCTCTCATTCAGCTACGTCTCCATTGGGTTAAAGACATGCTCCAGGTACTAAAATGTGGTCCAGCAGGGACAAGGGGCCAGGCCGATGAGGAGAGAGAGCTGATAGCCCACTGACCATGGCTGGAGCACCAAGACCTGGGTGTAAGGGGTAAAACCCCTGACTGGGGAGCACTTCATGCCTCCGGCTGCTGCATCCTGCTCCCCACAACCCAGAGACGCACACACGGAGCCTTGGAAGGGGCCTGGGCAAGCGAGGGGCCTTGACCCCAAAACTTCATTAACTTCACAGTAAGTCTACCTCCTAATGGAACTAAAAGATCATTTCTTTAAAAAAAATTCTCCAACAAGTCAGTATTCAACTATGAAAAATAAATGGACAGGGCTCCTGTTCCAGTTTCCTTCATGGCCACCCCTGGCCACCAGAACAAAATTTAAGGGGGTGTCCTGGGAGAGGCTGTGAGGACTTTATGGGGGATGCACAGCCTTTGCAGTCCACTTCCTGAAATTCCAAGGTCACAGGGCTGCTTTAGGAATTAGGCACGCAGACTGCTGTCAGCCAGCCCAGAGCTGTCATTGGCAATAGAGCCCCCTTGTAAATTCAGTGGTTTCCAGTCTGTTTGCTTCTAGGCAATCCATTAGGCACTCAAGTACCCAAAGTTAGGTGTCCTCTCTGCCACTGTGCCTTGTTCAGTGAAGTTTAACTTCCTCACCTTGAATCATTTCAAACCAATGTCATCATCATTTGGAAAATCAGCAACAGTAAACCATCCTTGACCCCAAGCCTCATCCGAGATACATCCTCCCAGTGGACATGATAATCCCCTCTGTCAGATAGGGAATACTTAAGAGACAGTGCTGGGGACAGGTTTATGACATCCAGCTTATCTTTTTCATCCCGTTCTAAGTCTTCTGCCTCTTCTATGTCTAATTTTAGCTTGGGGTACAGAATTTGGTCTTTCTGACCTTGCACTCTGCAAGCTGTTGGACTTGCATTCAACTTGGGTTTTAGGACACAAGGAAAAAGGACCTCCTTTAGTAAAGCTGCATTGTCTTCCTGCTCTGCTCACAGAATCCAGTTTAGCCTAAATTTACCTCTTATGAGACCTTCCTGAAGGCTGAAAGAAATGGCTGAACACATTTCAGCAGCCTAAATTTTCTTACAGCTTCCCCTAAGGACACTGCCTTTTCTGGCACATGGTGTCTGCCCCAAGGTACACTAGACACCATCTCAGCAGAGCCATTCTCATCTGCATCAGTAACCAGTTTTCTAAATGGAATATCAGGTCCCCCAAACTGAGGGGCATAAAGGGCTGGGCCATGCTGGGAGTGACTTTGGTCAAGCTCAAGAACTTGTGCTGGATACTTACAATGATTAGGATTACTTTGGGCTGCAAGTAACAGAAAACCAGACTAAATATGGCTTAAATTTGTCAAGATAGTTGTTGTTTACAACAAATCTAAAAAGTCTGGAGGCAAGTGGTTGCAGGCTTCAGAGGATTAGTAATGTCTGTGTCTACAGGCTGAAATGCTCTTGGTCTGTCACTAAAAGTGACAAGGTGTTTGGCAGCATACTACACTCCCGTTCAGTGACAGCACCCCACACAGGCAGTAGGGGAGGGTGGCAAAGGGACCCTTACTCCTGCAATGCCCTTTCTCTTATTATGAAAGAAAGTCTTTCCTAGACGTCCCCCCAGCGGATCCCCCACTTAGTGTCACTGGCCAGAATTGCGTCACATGCCCACACTCAGGGCCGTCACCAGTCCAGAGGACTGGGATGACCTGGGCTGAATCAAATCACGCATCCCCTGGGAAGCGAAGGTACCTGTCTCCCCTGAGGCTACCACCGCCCACCCGCTGCCTACACAACACAGCCTGTTCACAAGGAAGCCGAAGGGGTGGCAGGGGAAGTCATCTGCCAGGGAACTCCAGCAAGGGTGGCGCCTGCAAACTAGAGAAAGCAGGGCCAGCTCGACATTTGTCACGTATCCGCGGAATCCTTTGTGGAGAAGTACCAGGTGAGGCTCTGAGACCCACTTGGAGTTTCTGATCCACTGGTTGGGGAGGCTTCACACGAGACACAGACAGCAGAGAAGAAAAACAACCAGCAGACGGGGAAAGGATAAAGGAAAGGAGTGGAAAAATAAGAAGTGAGAGTGGGGAAAGGAAACGGGAAATTGCAGGATACAGAGAGGCAGAAGTAAGCAGTTTTCACGATGCGCAGGCTGCAGGCTCTCAGCAGTTTCTTCCAGGACGAGGGGGCGATGGAGGCAGCCCAGCGGGCACACGAAGAAAGACTCAGTCTGTGGATGGGGGTCGGTCCAGGTCCCAAGGGCCTGAACTTCATGCAATTTGATGCACCTTCTTTAAAAAAGAGAAAAAAAACCTATAAATATAAAATTAGGTGTGAAAGTGATTATTTACTTAGAATAAGAAATCTGTACAAATTTTTAAATATGACAAAAATCCAGAAAAATTACATTATTTTTATTAACTAACTGGCTGGCACATGGCTCTAATAATTTTTTCCTTCAGCCTTTGCCTGTATACTCTCTAATTACCTCATTATATTGGTGACGATTTTGCAATATTTTTCACAGAAAGCATAGAAGGACAATTCGGTCTTCTAGCATAGTTAAAGAAAGGATTTTTTTTTATCATAGTTGGAATATATAAAACATGCAGATGTCCTCTGTTTCTAGTACTGTTGTAGGGCTTGCCCTACACACACAGGCGTCCAGATAAATCCTATTTCATGCGATTCCATTCAGGAAAGGAGAAACCCTGCATGGTGCAGTTGTAATTGCGTGGTGTATACATGCATGACAGGAGAGAATGTCCATTGTAACAAGTGTGAGATTGGTGTCTCATTGGTGTCAGTGAGATCCAAATCCTCCACGTAGAATTCTACACATCCGATGACGAGTTTTCCTGGATGGACTTCTGTAGTTTTGAAACTCTGTTTCTCCTCCACTATCCACATCCTTCCAATGCCAGGCCCCGAAGCATGCACTTGTCCCGGTGCCCTGCTCCTCTGCTGTCCCGAGACCAGGTGAGTGGGCAGAGCGCGGCCGCGGTGCCCAGACGCTGCTCCCGCGCCAGATGGCTGGCGGCAACTGTACGCGGAGACGGCGGCACACGAACCCCCCGCACCCAAACTCGCTGTGTTTAGAAGTCAGCTCCTCCTTAGCCAGATCCCAAAATAAATAAAGTTCTCTCAGCAACTCCAGCACTACCCAAAACAAGAGGAAACGTGCAATTGGCATGGAAAAAGACAGCAATCTTCACCAATCGTGGTTAAAATACCGTATTTTTTCAAATTTCACAAAAACACACGACCATGTGCAGACACTGCCGGCCTCTCCCAGGACCCAAGTCATAAGTGTCCCTTGTGCAGGTAAAAGGGCTTCTGTCTGGAGGGAACAAAGGGTACGGATGGGGTGATAGCCATTATGGATACGTAATTTCATCGCCTTCGTGATTTTTCTGTGGCCCAGTCCTGCTGCCACCTTTCTGACTCAAGTGGCCCTCTGTGACCAAGGCAAGACACCAGGTTCCTGACCTTTGCTGTCAACTCAGCCTAAACGTGGTCCTTCCTTAGGCATTTGGTGCACTCACCCTTCAAGAATCTGTAATTCCTTCTCCATGAAGCGTTTCCTGATCTCCAGAGCCAAGCTGGCTTCTCTTCCCTTCTTTTGAGCCATCCCTGCACCCCCCGACCTCTTCTAAAGCAGCTGGAAATGACTCAGCTTTGGGCTTCTCTTCTCTCGTGAGATATTCATCTTCTCCTGCCACATCCAGGTCCTCAGCCCGGTACCAGCACAGAGGAGGCTCTGGAGATAGATTTTGAAAGGAAGTCTGGAAAGAGGATGCCCTGATGTTAATATAAATAATATTGTCATCATCATTAATAACATCAGATATGAGTTATGAGCATTCGCAATGTGGCAAGACACTTTATAGTCCGTGCCTTCTTTGATCCTCACAACAGCCCTACGTAGCAGGGACAGCCCTACTTTACAGAGCCCGGAAGGTCGACGTAGTCACGTTGCTGGTAAGACGCAGAGCCGGGATTCCGGTCTAGATCTGTGTGACTCCCCAGGCTCATAAATAACAAGTTCGCCTTCTATACTGAAGTCGCTGCGGCTAACTCTACAGAGATTACACAGTCCAGGAAAGTCAAGTATGCTCTCCTCGTCTGGGTTCATAGATGATATCACTCGCTGGTCAGGACACTTTGTCGTTGATTTTGGAAATGAGGTCTACAGCCAGTTCCAGGTAGCTGTCCACAAGCCACTGGGGGAGGGACACAGGAAAAACCTATTTTTTCCCTGCACCTGCTCCGTCACCTTGGTTGTGAGGAGAGGCACTTGCTCAGGTTTGCAAAATTGGTTGTGGGTCTAAGTCAGGGACCCAAGTCTCCACTTGGGTCCAGTGATCTTTGATCTATACTGTGTGATCGATAACCTTACTGCTGGTAGTTTACTCCTTTTCTTGAGATGCGAAACTCATGAGAAGATATTCCCAGGAGTTGGACAAGCTATCATAGCTGATTGAGAAATGAGGCCTTTCTGTAAGGACCTACACTCAACTAGTGACTTTTATCCTATATATATATATATGTATCTCCCGAGCGGATATTACTGTATAAATATATCAATTTAGTGAATTATAACTTGGTTTCTTGATCTTCTTTCCTCTTTCAGGGAAAATAATCTATTTTACCAATTTTATAATGATTCACTATTAGCCAGTCACATTAGATCTATCAATGGCAGAAACTAATATGAGTGTTAGAAAACTGAAAGGGGAAGGCAGAGTTTGCTTTTCAGAGCATTCCAACCTAATTTATGTCAGAAAAATATAGAATTAATTTGGGTCACAGTGGGATGAAAAACACCTAACCTGCACTGATGTGTGATCACTGCTCCACGGAAGCCTCACGTTGTCACTAGAAATGAGCCAGTGACTGATGACACTAGCAATGCACACCCGGGCTGCTCCTGTCCCTCTCAGGCTGGCCCCTCCCAGGTCCCTGCGTGACCCCCGTGACTGAGGAGGCCGGGTGCACCGCGGCACTTCCTGACAATCTCCAGATAAATTACCGGGGCAGATGGAGGGGTTAGGAAAGTTGTGTTTCCTGTTACACTTGGGTTTGGAATCTGAACCAATTTTAAGCAAATTTTCAAGGATTAAATGCCTTAGAATGGTGTAATGCACCACCTCAACTCTACTTGCAAGGTCTGCGCGGACAGGTAGGTCCCGTCACCAAAAAGAAAAAACAAAAGTGGATTGAACACACAGTTCAGGTGTTTCCCCTAATTCGCTTGCAGTGTAGATGTCTGCCTTGGAGGGCAGCCCAGAAGACCCTTCTCGGCCTGTTTTCCACTCACCCGGCCCTTGGGTCTTTTCTACCTTGTCACCCCGTGAAGCCGAGTCTCAGCCCCTCCTCCAGACCTCGTCCCCACCAGGCGCTGTGCCACACATTTCCTGTGCTCGCTTTGAGCCTCCTCCTGCTGTCTCCAGTGTGTCTTCTAGAGACTGCTGTGTAGACGCCTGTCAGAACTCTGCGATGCTTTCTGTGAACCTCTGTCCCTTTCCACTGCCTTATTGCAGACAACCTCTTCACCAGGGAGGAGGAGGGGAAAAGAAGGTATGAGGAGGGAAAGAAACCCTATCTTGCCACAATAGCTAGCATCATCATCATCATCACCGCCATTGCTACGGCTGGCACCTGGAGCAGCCTGATTCTTGACTGCTTTTCTGTTCCTGCGCCAGGCCCTGGGCATTCCAACAATAAACCCTCTTCTCCTTTGAAGTCACTTGAGTGACCGCCCTGCCCCCACTGGCTTCCCACAGTGGGGGTGGGGCTGCTCCCGCCGCAGGAGGTGAGCAGGGAGCTCAGCCAGGTGCCGCGGTTTCCGCAGGAGCCAGAACAATGTAGAGTTTGACACCCATCATCCGGGGTGACTTATCTTTTAATGAGAAATACTCGAGGAGGAAGGCAGCGTCCACGGGTGTCTGCGGGGACGGAGCTGGCTGAATGTCAACGAGGGATGAGTGGGCACACGCTCAGAACTGACTCGGTGGCTCTGCCTGCCGCCGCCCCTGTGGCCACCCCCCCTCCACCATCTTGCCCTTTCCGCTGCATTCACGGGCTGAAGGTTACCTGCCCCCACTGAGGGGTCGTCTGGCCAGACGGGGCCAGCCTCCCTTCCAGCATCCTATGGAGACACCCCAATCTCGCTGTCAAAGGATGAGGAGCAATTCCACTTTCTGTCCTGAAGGCCAAAACAAAGAGACATCACAATGCCAGCCCTTATGAAAGGCAGCCAGGATCAGAGCCCTTTCACCCAATTCTTTGATATTAACATTTCAGATCCAGAGGGCCGGCTGCCTTTGTCCATCAAAGGTCACCAGAGGAGCACACTGACTCCCGTCAGCGTTCCTAAGCAGTCCCTGGGTCAGACCGCTGCAGAGGGGCAACTGTCGGGAAGCCACAGCACACAATGACAAGGGACACAGAGGGGCAAAGAGCTGTCACCTCCTGAGTGCTGTGTCTGATTACCCAGGTCCACTGTGCTCCACCAGGAACGGGACTGAGCTCAGAAACTGTCTCTGTCACGCACCTGGCAGGTGACTCCTCTCTGTGGGGACTCAGTTTCCTCATTCTGCAAAGTGAGAGGATGGGCTAGACTAGACCGACCACACCCCGACCCCAGCTCCACTTTGGAGTTACCTGGCAAGTGTTTTGTTTTGTTTTAAATGTAACGAATGCGGATTCCGGGGCCCAGCGCCAGGCTTACTAAGGCAGGGTCTCTGTGGCCGTGGCCTTGCACCTGGCGTGCTTAGTCAGCTTCCCTGGCGGTGCAGGCAGCCAGCGGGTTCTCAACGAAACCACGTTTGAGAGCCACAAAACGCAATGACCTTGAAGGGCCCTTTTTGATATGGCTGTTTTGAAAATATTTAATTATGTTTTAACCACATAAAATATGGGCACTTTTCAGAAAAATCAGAAACGTAGAGAAAATAGAGTTTCTCAAAGACAATGATCCTGCCAGCCAAAGATCTGCGTACATCCTTTGTTCTTACGTGTAGGTTTCTGGGATTGTTGCTTGTGTTTGTTTGCATTATTACGACAACATTACAAATACAAATCTGTATCTTGTTTTTTTCACTTAACATCTTAAAAAATTTAAAAACTATATTTCCCTATCGTTTTTTTTTTTTTTTGTATAAGCAACATTTTCAAAAGTAAATGATGTATGCGGAGAGCATGGACCCGAGTTTACATGCCTGTGGTCTGCTGGTCCTGAGCGTCTTTCTGCCCAAAGCCCAGCCCTGACTTTTCTGCCTGTCCCTTAGTCTGATGGGGTCGATGAATGAGCTTCCCTGACCTGAGGTTTCACCGGTTAATACTGAGCTCGCTGCGGCCCCTACAATGGCCAGACAAGCTATAGCCAATGAAAACCGACGGGGAATGAGCGGGAGACGTTTTCTAGGCCAGGTGCATCAGTGTCTTCGTTAATCTGCTCCACCAGCAGCTGTGATACAGGGTTCTCGGGCAGAAGAGTCAAAGAGCGGCGGAGAAGGGTCTGTGCTGGCTGGGGCAGCACCTGACTCAGTGAATAGGTGCCCATCTGGCACCAATGCCGCAGCGGGGTGCTCTGTGGGTTGTCAGGGTTCTGCAAAGGCCAGGGAAGAAGAGCAGACGGCCCACCTTCTGCCCTCACATCCTTCAGCTAAGGGCTCTGCACCGAAGCGGTGGTCCCTGTTCATGCCTTTGCTTTCTTGTCCCTCCCTCCCTTCCTCCATCCTTCCCTTTCACAACGTTTTCTGAATATCAGGCAAACGTCAGGCCCTCGACTGGAGGTCGCAAGCGGCCACCAGCCCGCAGGCAGCTTCCCCGCTAGCATGAGCACCACACAGGCGCTGCAGGCTTTCGGGGCTTTGTAGGGAAGGTGCGCTCCGCAGCGAATCCCGGCGACAGGAGGGAGCCGGGCAAAGCGTAGGTGGGGACAGGAGGGGCCGCATGAAAAGCAGGAGAGGAAAAGCTCTGGCACGGCTGAGGGACGCCAGCCATTCCGTGCTTAGAGCCCAAAGAAGGCCCAGGGGAGTGGGTGGGGGTGGGGGTCGCAGCCAGACAAGAAGCAGACGAAGCAGAAAGGCTACAGGTCCTAAGTGGCCTTACTCATACCTGGTAATTAAAACTTTACCCCCAGGGCAGTGGGAAGGGGCACAGTTGGGCACACTGGGAATGCGTCTGCGGCTGCAGAGTGACACTAGCATGGGGGGGTGCTGAAATCCACGTGAGAAATGGTGACGGCCTGAGCCCAGCATGGGCCGTGGGGATGCAAGAAGTCAGAGGACGTCGCTGAGGGAGCAGCTCCTGCCACAGGGCTGTAGGGTTCTGCATCCAGGCTGTCCCAGAGAGTCCCCAAAGCAGACGGTAAAGCTACGCAGCTCAAATCGCTGAGCCCCAGCCCTTCCCAGCCAGCCACGCAGAGTCACTGATTCCCCCGGACAGCCGAGCCGGCTTTAGCAGCACGGGCAGCTGTGGGTCGAGCCCCGCAGCCGCCCAGCTCAGCCTCAGCGCAGGCCCCTGACCACTGCACACCTGTGAGGAGGGTTCATTGAATTTGTGTCTCTAAATTCATCATTAGTGGTCAAAAAAGGAGGAACGCTGGCCTTTTATTTCTCCTTGCTATCTAAACAAAACAGATGCTTGCAAAATACAGTCCTTAAAGGATACAGCCAAACTGTCTCCCACCTACAAGATCGGCTGGTAGGGAATAGCCTGGGTTCCGATTCGTGCTGTAACATTGCATCTTCCTGGTGTTCATTCTTACCCCCCTGACCCGGAGGCGCTGTCCTGCCCCATAGTTGCGAGGGAAGGACAAAGGCACATTAGAAAATGCAAGTGGTGGGTTTGCGTCTGGGGTGAGGGGCGCAGTCATGGGACGTGTCCCTCTGTAGAAGTGGTGTCTCCTGGGCCACTGGTCATAAAGTCAATCATCGCAGTAAACAGCAGGTGTCTCTCCAACAGGAGAGAGCTCTGTGCACTTGGGGAAACTGAGGGTGCGTCTGAGCTCTGAAAGGGGAGGACATCTGCCTTGTTTGAATAACACTGAAGGCCTCTTCAAGTACGGCTGTAGCTCGGGAGAGGGATCCTAGTTAGCCCTTCCCACTGACAGATAGCCCCGCTCCTCCTGTACCTAGTTAGGCCGGCACCCAGCGGGGCACCGAGGTGATCAACCACAGAGCGATAAGTTTTGTGGAAAGAATCAGAATTTCCCCAGTCGAACTTGGCCAAGGAGGGCGCTGCTAGGAAGGTCCCCAGGCAGCTGGTGGCGGGACAGGACGAGCAGAGGAGACCTGCGGCAGGAGTGAGCCAGACGAGAGCCGGCGGGGACCAGCTCTGCCTCATCCTGTGGCAGCTGGACCCTCCAAGCCAACAGCTCCTCTCTGTTCGTGACATCTAGTTTACTGTAACCCGAGTGCCATGGATGAGGAGTGTTCTGTTTTATCAAAGCCTTTTCTAGGAGAAATCTTCTACTTGGGGAGCGTGGATTTCAATCTCTATAAAATCACCTCCACTTTCGGGTCATGGGCTAATCCTGAGTGATTTCAGCTATTACCGCCCTCCAGAAAAGGTCCCTAGAAATGATCAATTAGTCTTCTTTATCTGCACCTTTTACCAAGGCTCTTATTCACAAAGGCCAGCTGGTGACCGTTGCCAGCATGACCTGGGAACACTTACAAGGCAGACAGCCCAGAAGTAGCAGCAGGAAGGGAAGAGACCTGCGATCACTGAGTGACTCGTTCACATTTTTGATCTAACTTAATCCTCACCACGAGTCTGGGAGGCGGGTTTATTTACACATTTCCAGATGAGGACGCCGACATTCGAGAGGGGGGGATGTAGCGGAGGAGGAGTGGCCGGCAGGATTATGGGACGGACTCCTACGACCCTCACCTGTGTATGACCCCCTCCCTGAGTGCGGGCAGAGCTTGTGAACGGGACGGAGCTCCACTGTCACCATGAGGTCATGTTACACGGCCAAAGCGTTGTGCAGATAGAGTTCGGTTACTCATCAGTTGCCTTGGACAACGGGACAAAAGGGAAAAGATCCAGGCGAACCTGTCCTAATTACCTGAGCCCTTTAACTCTGCATGGGGAGGTCAGAGGCAGAGGAAGGGAGAGGTTCGAAGAATGAGAGATCAGACCCGAGGGAGATGCTCCGTCGCTGGCTTGGACGCTGGAGGTGCCACGTGAGAGGCATGCGGGTGGCCTCAGGGGTTGACGGGTGGCCTCAGGAGTTGACAGCTGTCCCAGGCAACAGCCAGAAATAGAATGGGGCCTTTGTCCTGCAGGTAAAAGGATCGGACTTCTGCCAACAACCACGTATTGCTCGAAAGCCCGAGCTCTGGAAAGAAACTCAGCCCAGCTGACACCTTGATCACAGCCTTAGGAAACTCTGAGCGGAGAACCCAGCTCAGCTGTGCTGGGCTTCTGACCTGTGGAAACCAGGAGGAAATCAGTGTCTGTTTTAAACCGGTCAGTTTGTGTTAATTGGTTACACGGCGATAGAACGTGAATGCAGAAGGTGATGAGCTCGGACGAGAACTCAGGGCTGTCTGGCCCGAAGGCCGCGCTCCTCGCTCCGCAGGAGTGGCCTCTGCCTTCCACGCCGTCAGGGAAGAGAGGCGAGAAGGGTTTACCGGCCAGTTGGAGTCATCAGGTGTTTGTTGAGAGCCGCTCCGTGCGTAGCCCTGGGTTACGCCAGGGGCTTGTAAGGTAATTAAGACTGGACAGCATCCCTCGAGGGGCTCGCTGTCTAGCACGAAAGACAGAGGCAGACGGTGACGGCAGCGTGCTTCGAGAGCTACGCAGGCGACGGGCTGAAGGAGAGGAGACCGCAAGCCCAGACCTGAAGACACGGTAGGAGGCCGTGGCGGGCAAGGCGGGAAGCACGTGCGAGAAAGGGCAGCGTAGACGGAGCCCACAGCGTGTTTAAGTTCTAGCCGGTCATCTGTGGTGTCGGAGCTGCTCGGTGCACACAGCGCAGGTGGGAGGTGGAGCTGGAAACCTGGATTAGACCAGATGGAGAGGGGCCCTCCATGCCATGATCTGGCACTTGGGAAATTTCTTCTAGGCTGTGAGAATAAGTTCTCTGTTCTGCCAGCCCTCCCTACCCAGAGACCCCATAAGAATCTTAAGATGACTTACTAGACGACACTCTAGGCTGTCTCAGTATGCCTTAAATGTCAAACTCAGGACCTCAAACGGCTGTCGTTCCTTTGGTTGACTCCTTACCACTTCATTTAATCAGTGATTCATTCAACAAACATTCCCTGTGCACTTTCCTCTTGCTGGACACTGTGTCAGGCCAGGGGCCCAGCAGGGAAGCAGGTGCGGCCTCTCCTCAACCCTGCTGGGTCGGGGCTGGTGGGGTGGGGTGGGAAGGATCAAGAAAGCCCTTCCAGGTGGAGAAGGGAGTTTGGCTCCTGGGAAGTGAAGGAGGAAGAGGTCAGAAAACATGAAAGGCTTCTGTTTTCCAAAACATTGTGGAATCCTCTATGCTCAGAGAGCCTGCTGCTTCTGATGAATAGCTGTGAGGCTTCAGCTGGAAAATGTATGCAGGTGACCAGAACCAGGTCATAGCTGGCAACTGTGCCCGGCTTACTCGGATGCTCAGGGCTGAATTACCATGCATTCTTGCCTTAATAGCGTGACGGCTCCTTTTCTTCCTTAATATTTGGCGTAATGACATCATAAGCAAGTAAACATTTCAAGGGGTGTGGTGGAAAGTATTGTGTTTTTCCTACAGCAGACATCTCCCCACTCTCAAGGTTAGAGCTTTTCAGCCTATTGTAAAAAAGAACACAAAATTGGAGGCAGCAGCATCGTTCTGTGTCTTTCCTTCGGCAGTGGTTGCATGGTAGCCTGAACTGCCGTGACAAAACCCCACAGACTGGGCGGCTCAAACAACAGAAATTCACTTCTCACGGTCTGGAGGCTGCAAGCCCCAGCTCAGGGTGCCAGCAGGGTGGGGCTCTGGTGAGGGCTGTCCTCCAGGTTTCAGAATGCCGACTTCTCGCTGTGTCCTGACCTCATTCGGCCTTAATCACGTCTTTGTAGTCCTGTCTCTAAGTATAGCCACACCGAGGGTTAAAGCTTCGACATATGGACTTGGGGCGGCCACAATTCAATCTGTAGTAGTGGGCGTATAAATATGTCAGAATCGTGAATTTGTGTGCTTTGAATGACTGTAGTTTATTATAGGTAAACTGTACCTTCATAAAGTTGTTTTAAAAATGTAATAGGCTAGAAGCAGTCTGAACGTGGTCCTGTAGATTTAATATTGACCTTTTTTTAAAAGCCAGGTTAGTCCTTTCTCCAGAATAGAATGGCCGAGTCACTTCCTGCTCAGGGGACACTTGCAGCAGGCTCCACTCACTCAGTTTCTGAAAACTCTCACCCCACGGGGCTTACGTCCGTCTCTGTGCGACCAGGCCCCGGACGACAGGGCTGGACGCTGCCTCTGTACCTGCTGAGTCCAAGCTGTTCCTGCTCTTCCCCAGGCAGCTTTGGGTACTCCACTTGGCTTTGGGGGCTGTCAGGACCCCAGAGAAAGACTGACCTGCCCTGCTTTTGAGAAACAGGTCCATTTTGCCACCTACCCTTGGGGATAAGGTATTTCCACGGGACCCTGGAAAGCTGTGCTGGGATGGAAGGGCTCAGGTGCCCACCTGCTCAGCCAGTGCCCCTGAAGCTGTCCCCTGCTACACCAGGACACCCACCAAGGCTGATACCTTCCCAAGGGGCTTCATTTCCCACCCCGTTCTTGACGCCCTCATGAAACGTGCTTATGTCTTAGGCTCTACAGACTCAGTTTCCAGATAATGTACTGGTGGGTGCCAATGAGTTGCACGGCCCAGGGTCGCCCCTGAAGTTAGCAGAAGTATTCCGGAGATTGTGTCTGAATCCCAAGGAATCTTGGTGCTTTCAGTCTGACCCCCTTGAACTCCAGTTTGTCTGCCCTACCACGCCGGGGGGATTTTTCTAAAACCGCAGATAGATCACATCACTCCTCTGATTATAGTCATTCATTATTCATTCATTTATTTATTCAAAAATGGCATATCAGGTTTCTGCTGTTCTTGGCACTGAGCATAAGGGAATGAATAAGACATAGTTCCTACCCTGTAGGAAATCACTGTCTGGCAGGAGCAGATAGACCCGTATTTTCTGTAAGTAGATAAATGTCACAAAGGCCTGTAGGTACCTTGAAAGAAGTCATGAGACTTAGCAGACTCCAAAGAAGAGAAATGTCAGTTATTCCTGGGAGATGAGAGGATATCAGGAAAGCTTCAAAGAGGAAGTGACCCCTAAGCAAGGTCTTGAAATGAGAGGGTCGAGACACTCCTGGGAGAGGAGGTCACGTTGAATAAAGGCGTGAAATGTGCAGACGTGCTCACCCATTTTACTTGTAAGAAAGCTGAGGCCCAGCCGGGTTAAGAGCTTTCCCCTGACCGTATTACTCAGGTTGCTAGTGAGAGCTTCTGTGCACCAGGTACTATTCTAGGGGTTGGGAATAGATTAATAGCACAAAAGCAATTCGATTCAAGCGCAGGGCTCGTGTCACTACTCAACACTGCAATCTCATCTTCTCTGTGCACAAGACATTTTGGGGAACGCAGAAACGAGTTGTGCAAACCGGGATTCAAAGTATATATGGAATATAGGAAAGGAGATCATATACAGGCACAAACAATCTTGTGGTCCTTTCAATTTTGCAGTGTTACCCTGAAAATAAAAATCACTGTTTGTTTTATTTTCCTGATGACAAAGTACAAACATTACAACAAAACCCAAGGCTTATTGACCTGGTACTTGACCAAGGTTTTGATTTATGTGTTCTTTTGGACAAAATAAAATGAGCTCCGACCCAAAGGCAGTTGGGGGCTGTTCTGTTTGTGGTCACACTCGGGCCACGTAACGTGAACTGTCATCCTGAGAGCAGTCAATCTTTGCCATAAAGCTGTCGAGTCTGCCATGTCGGCTTTCTGTGCTGTTTCCCCGAGGGGGACCCCAAATCCACAAATGAGAATCAATACTCAATCTGCTTTTATGCCAAGAAGTTTTTCGTATGGATGCCTAAACATCTGCCTCTGGCTGTCAGAGGGAAAAGCAGTGATTCGATCCAGACAGATAATGTCAACATCCCCGTCATGGTACTTCTATGTTAAATGAAGGTGTATCGTGTTATCTCAACTCCAGTCCTCATATCCTCTCAGGACCTCCTGGCCTGACCCAGTGGCATCCAGGATCAGTGTCCTGGACCGTGGGAACAGACACTTGAGCATCACTTCTTCTGAGCAGACGGGAGGGCAGAAGTCTGAGAATCATTCTTGAAACCCACCCAGAGGTCCCATCCTCATCCCGCTGCCCAAATAACCAGCAATACCTCTAGAATCCCTACCTGGCCCTACAAGGGAAAAGTAAGCTATGTATAAAACTGTAGGGATTGATAACAGGTCCTTTCAGATTTTTTTCATGGCCAAGGAATCCAGAAACACATCCTATTCTCCCTGTGAGTCCCTAAGAGAAATAATATGGACGAATGTAAAAGACAGACTCACTTTAGTGTTCCGGGCCTTTGACCCTGAACCCCAGTATAGAGTCTGGCAGTAAGCTACCTGGCCCACAGGCAGCACCCCTTTCTCCCACACTAGCTGAGCCTCCTGTCCAACCCTGGGCCCATCGCAGACATCACCAGTCAATTGCAATAGTCTGTTGATTCCAGGCTCAATTTCAGCACAAAGTTTCAAAAAGCCACTCCTAATTAATAGGATTAGCACTGTACGAGTATTAAGCCTAGTTGCTGTTTTTTGGCCCAGCGGATGAGTGAACACTCGCTTGGTACTGTCCTTGTCCTGTTGCTTCCTGCCGGATCCTCCTGCCGTTCTAAGCTTGGCTGCGTACCCGCAGATCTCAAGCTATTAAGAAAGATGTCACATATTTGGATTTGGGTCTCTGAAGCTCTGCCATGTATTTCCTCTCCCTTCTTCCTCTTTTCTTAACTCTTACCAGCCAGGTGATGAGACAGCAGCGCGTGTGTTCCCTCGCCCTTTGTCCATTTGTTTTTCCCTGACTCTGATTTCAGCCACGCCCCTCCACGTGGGCTGTGATTTCCTGGTCTTCTTCCCGCCAGTTCATATTATCTTATGATTTTCCAAAACAAAACAAAACAAAACAGAACTCCAAACCTTGGAAAGTTTAAACAACGGGTAATTCACATGATCTTTTTCATTGTTAATAAGAAAGAATTTTATGTGCCAAGTGTGCTGGTGCCTCTGACCCCAGTATCTTCTAATTTATAACTGAAGATGCTGTCACCCACTGTCTCGGGGATATTGTATGTTCCGCTATCTCGTGATGTCTCTGGGGCTCATGCTAATGATATTGCTCTCAAATCTTTCTGCCTCCTCTAGAAGACTTCCTTCCTCTACTTGACCATATCTCTGCTTGGCTTCCCAGGCTGGGCCCAAATCTCCCTCCACTGCCAGGGAAAGGGTGTGAGTGGCCTCAGCTACTCTTAAGCCCAAAGGCTCTTAGGAATTGACCAATAATCTCAATTCTTTCCTTTTACAGTAAGGAATTCAAATCAGTGGTTCTATCTAACTCTGTTGCTTTTACTCTGAGGGAGGTATTGATCTGATCAGTCAAATTTCAGGGCTTCATTTTCCAGGAAGCAGGAAGCCTTAAAGGCAGAAATAAGTCCTGGTGGACAGACAGACTCTCTCTTGGATTCTATCCCTCCTGTTGCTGGTAGATGTAATAAGACGATTCAAGACTTAAATTGGGGGAGGGTGCAGTGGTTCATGCCTGTAACCATAGCACTTTGGGAGGCTGAGGCAGGAGATCCCTGGAGGTCAGGAGTTCAAGACCAGCCTGAGCAAGAATTGAGACCCTATCTCTACAAAAAAAAAAAAAAAATAGAAAAAAAATTAGCCAAACATGGTGGCATGCACCTGTAGTCGCAGCTACTCAGGAGGCTGAGACAGGAGGACCACTTGAGCCCAGAAGTTTGAGGTTGCAGTGAGCTATGATGAAGCCACTGCACTCTAGCCAGGGAGACAGAGCAAGACTCTATCTCAAAATAAATAAATAAATAAAAATAAATTAAAAAAAAAAAGAGGCTTACATTGGGTGCCAGGGAGTGGAAGGGGGGAACAGGCAAACTGTTCTGAAGCCCTCTTTTGTCTAAAGCCACTTAGACACAACTAAAGCAAAGCTCTCATTCTCCAGCCTTGCCTTCCTCTGACCCATCCTGCATCCAGAACCATAATGATTTTCTGAAAAGTGAAAGTCTGATCATAACTCTAGCAAAGGTGAAACATTCAGAGCTCTGGGGCCAGATTAGAAGTGATCTTGCTTAGGGACAGAGACCCCCGCACGCCCATAGGCCATGACTTTTTAGAGAACTCAGGTTCTAATAGAGGCACATGCACCTCAGTCGCCCTGGTCGGGGCAACGATGATGAGCACAAAAATGAAAAGGAACTAGAAAACAATTAATGAATTAAAAATCTAAGTGTTTGGCAAAATAGGTAAAACTAGGAGGATACCATCTTCTGAATCATCAATGAGTGCAAGTGTGGGCTCCTCCGAAGCTGAGGACTCGGAGTGTGCGTTTGGACAGGATCGTGAGGTTATGGGCCCCCGTGGGGCCGGCTGGTCTGTTCTTATTTCAGGGGAGGCCAGAAGCACAGCTCTGAGGGCTCAGGTTGCACCGTCTCTCCTTCCAGGCCTCTGGGCCTGAGTAAGAGGCAACTCAGCTGTACCCTCGTGGCAGGAGCCCCTGCTCCTCCGTGGTTCAGCTGGAAGCAGCCAGCTGTCAGGATGGAGGCAGGAGCAGCCAAAGGCAGGAGGAGGCGAGGGCAGGTGTCGGGGAGTGGGATCAGGTTGGAGCGTGAAATGGGGCTGAGCAGGGACAGGGAGGACGGAGGGGTCAGAGTCTGAGGCCAGGTCAGTTCTGCAGGAGGCAGCTCATCTGAGCAGCACGAGAAAATTGGAGTTCGGAGTGAGATTCAAGGGCAAGCAGAGCTTGTTAGGAAGTCGGGGCCAGCTTTCAGGACAGCTCTTTGGCTGGCTGGAAAAGAAATCACTTCCAGAGGATAGAAGGCCACGGCATTACCAGAGAGGCCAAGCTCATCGCAGCCCTCCCCGCTCCTAAAAGTTGCCAGTTCCTCTTGTCTTAAAGACACAGTCATCCAGAACTAGCATCTGCTGTGGGCTGAGTTCTCAGCATCACCGTGAGATCAATAGACATCAACAATGTGTGGAAACCCAGGAGGGGCCACATCTTGCCAGAGGAACAGGTTGCGTCCGTCACCTGGTGGTGCCGTGTTGGGCCAGCTAAGCATTAGAAAGTGCCTTTCACTTCAAGAACGTTCTAAGTTTTCTGTGCTGAATTTTGAAATAATTGTTTGCCCTGAGCATCATAAAACCAAATTTGAAAACCACAGACATGGTGTCATGTACCAGTATCCAGGTAGCTTTGAAGATAAAAAGAACAGCAGCAGCTCGTGGGCAGCCCTGTCCTTCGCAAGTACTTGCCGAGCACCTTTTGGTACCAGGGCGACCTTCCCCCACGGAGCACAGCCTTGGAGACAAACTTCCCCAAATTCTCTGGCACTACATACAGTAGCAACAGTCATACCTGATGGGTGCGGTGCGCACCGTCTGGGGGGTGGACACACTTGAAGCTCTGACTCGGATGGGGCAAAAGCAATGTATGTAACCTAAACATTTGTACCCCCGTAATATGCCTAAATAAAGAAGATTCTCTGGCACTCTCTCTTCAGTTTCCCAGCTCTCCAAAGATCTGTAGGTTGACCAATCTTTTATACTCAATTTATAGGTTAAGAACAAAAGCCATAAAATGAGCTTGTTTAGGGTCAAAATAGCTGTCAAAAAATCAAGATCTGCATGACTCAGGGGTGCCGGAGAGTAAAGCATAATTGTTTCTTTGACGATCTTTTGCCCTCCATGATGCCTCGTTGCCTAGAGTAGAACTTTCATGCAATCCCCAGCTTGCAAATGGTATGTGATTCCACAGGAAAAGGAAGTGCTCGGTCTGGCCCCCCTCTGAGTGACCTGACTCATCCTCATGATTTTGATGGCCTCAATCTGTAATGCCCTGCGCCTAACCTCCAATATCAGTAGGAGGGATTCTCTTATCAGAGTGTTTGCAGCCTAAGCACAGAACCATCATACGATCCTGTTGGAAATCTCCTAGTTTCTGATGCGGGGGTTGGTGAGGTTATTCGTTAAGGAACGACCCTCTCTTCATTTTCTACAAGCACTTGCCCTCCCGAATATTCTTTCCCAGACCTGTGATAACGGCCACTCGCAGGAAGTACCAGGAGGCAGGGCCCAGGGGCCACCCAGCCCTGCTTTGCTTCCAGTGTTCTCGAAGGGTCTGTCGATGCTGCTGCATGAACCTCTATCCAGGGCGGCATTCAGCCCTCTGAGCAGCCGCCTGTGACCCCACTGCAGTGGTGCACTGCTGGAAGGCAGCTGGGGCACCACGATGAGCCATCTTCGGCAGTAGAATGACTCAGCATCGAATCCACCACGGACTCATGAAAGATGAGTGCCTTTAGGCTCAAGATGCCTGTCGCTGAGCCTGCTGCTTTGTTAGAAAGATGAAATGAGGTAACAGAAAAACGCCTCAGTTGTAAAACTTAATTTGAAAACCATGCATGTGTGTGAGGGTCGCTTTGAGGGTGAAACAGACAGGGTTAGTGTCCTCAGCAGTCTCTGCCCGCCCTTCTGTCCGGCACAGTACTCACTGAGCACCTCACTGTGCCAGAAGCTAAATGCTAAAGATACCGCAATCTACAGGAGCAGCTTGTCTTTGATACCATGGAGGATACACTTTGAAACAAGCATCTCAAAAAATACTCCACCCTGGCTCATGGCAGACCTTCAAACCCAGGTGGTTATTGTTAATTGAGTCATTCTACATCCTGAAGACATCTTGTGTTTAGTTTTGTGTCAGTTCATCCTTTGGTACATTTCACTTGCCCTGAAATGTTCCGCAGCCAAGGAGAGAGCAAGAACCATTTCTCTTTTCTCTGTAATTAATATAATGCTCCCAGTAGGAGTTCAATAAAATATCTGTTATTTAACCAACCACTGTTAGCAAAACTCAACTTCCTGGGGAGGATTTTTCAGAACAGCATACAGTGGCAAGAGTGTCGTGTTGCAAATCACTTCTTACACTTTGACCTCGGGGTAGAGTCAGAAAAGGAAAAAGAAGAACAGTCCTTGCCCTTCTACAGTGAGCTGGGTAAGACAGGGTGGAATCAAACAGAATGATCCAAAGCAAACTCACACCAGCGGGCCACCCCCAGCGGTGAGCGAACAGAGGGGAACACACCTGCCAAGAGAAATATAGCTTTGCCAGGTCTCACGAAGGCATTATTTTTACTTTTCCCATTTTACTACTACGCGAAACCACCAGATGAGGGTATATGAGGAAAAAAGGAAATGAGTCCACAGAATGTATTTGTTACGTGCGTGGCATAAGGTAGTGATTTTAACAGCAGGTAGAAATAGGCTCCTTCGGTAAATTAATTCAACTGTAGTGACAAAGCATCCTGAAGCCAGAGAGGCCGCTCCTGGCACACTCTCGTTCCTTGGCAGCGGTGCTTAAGCCCAACTTTATGTAATTAAAATAGGGGAACCTCCTTTCCAGGGGAAGGAGCCAGGGAAACCAAATAAAATAGCAACTTTGCAAAATGAATTTTCTTTTCTCAACTGGTTCCAAAAAATGCTGATCAAACAGGCAGGATGAATGAGTCGTGTTTGCAAAATGAGAAAGCAGGTGTCTCTGAGCGTGGAGGCTGGGTCTCGCGCCCCTTCCTGTTAATAGGAACTTCTTAAGTCTCTCGCGTCACATGCCCCCGAAAGCCCCTCCTCACCGGAAAGCCAATGCAAGGAAACCACGCCAGATTCATCTGTCTGTTCTATCCACAGCGGGATCTTAAGGAAAATCTAGAGACCCAACTGGAAGGACATCAGGTGGTTTCCAGCCTAAACCTGGCTTTGTCGTTTGTGAACCTCACGCATGTGGACGTACACATCATACTACTTATTTCAGTTTTGTCACACGTGTTAGACAATGGTTGGGCAAGTAAAAGGGAAACAAACAGGCTTGCTGTGGCCCAGGGCTGGGGAGCCTGCGGTGGCCCCTCCTCAGGGCGAATGGTCCTCTGGTATCTAGCCCTTGCTGCTCCTCTGGCCTCCTTCTGCTCATTTTGAGTCGCTCTCGCCCTGCTGTTTCCTAGCTCGTGTGTACCGACCTGCTCTTCTAGAATGTCTGTTCCCTTCTCCTCTCCTTAGTGCAGCTGAGACATCCTGCGCTGCCCTCAGACCTGGCTCCTGCGTCTCTCCCCTGTGACTCCTCCCCTGACAGCCCTGCTGAGCTCCCTTCCAGGCCCTTTCCTGCACCTGCCATGGCTCTCTTTGGTGGGGACCACCTGAGTTTAGGGGTTTGTTTTTGGTTTGCTTGTCCATACTCTCCTGCACTCTGAGTTCTGGAAGGGCAGGGAATATGTTGGTAGTCGTTTGAATCTCCCACACCCAGAAAGTGCCCGGAACACTCCACTTCAGGACGCGGTGGTGGGAGGAAAGAAGGCAGGGATAGTTGCTTTACAAGCGACTGTAGTCTAAGTACCAGGAAAGGGAAATGACACATGCCGAGGCTTTCGTCAAAAGTGAAGGATTTTTGTGCAGGCCTTGTTCCAAATGGGAAGACAGACATTGAACTAGAATCAGGAAACTGGGTTGTCACAGATTCTGTGACCCTGGGCGAGTGGCCTCACATTTCCAGGTCTCAGTTTCCCCATAGGCAGAGGGAAGCGTGCCTAAAATCTTTTATAACAATAAAATAGTATGATTTTCAGATGAGAGAAATGTAAAATAGCTAGAGGCAATGATAACTATAGTAAAAGGTTTTTATTACAGTCATTGAGTGGATTTAAGATCAAAAACTCAATTTACATTATAATCATAAAATACAAATATGGGAACCGTAATGAGCATGGTTCTTATTTGATGACTGTTATTCAAATGCAAGGCATTGAGTAAGCTCTTTTATTTCTGAAAATGTACCCAAAGACACACATAGGGCTTTTCCCTAACCGGGGGTGAGGAAGATGAGGAGGTGAAGACGTGTTAATTTCCCGGGTCCCCCCAGCTAATAACAAGAACACTCCGTCTAGCACTTTTAGTGGGCAGTTTGTACAGGGATGCAGATTATGAAATTTAAGGATTGTTGAGGGGAGAAAATACCTTAAAACAGTTTCTCACAGTTTATTCAGGTCATTGAGGTTGAGCTTTAGGTTATTGGAAATTGTCACTCCCTCCCGTCTTGGAATAATAATTGTCCACATGAGCATCATTGAGGCACGGTTCGCTCAGCTTGAAACACTGATTACGAAGGCAGGAAAACCAGCTAATGTGTCTTAGAAAGATTTTCAACCCCAGAGGTTAAAATATAAAAGCTTCTGTGGCTAAAACAGAGTTAACCAGAACATTCCATTCAAAAAAATACTGGATTCACTGACATTTTTGATGATTCAACATTTCGTTTTAGTTTGTACTGAGAAGCACGGTCAGTCGTTCACTCCTTGCTGAGCTGCTGCCTGGCGTGGCAGTGTGGGCTGGATGAAACGGGGCGTGGCCTTGTTTGTGCCCTGCCGCGAAGTAGCCTGGTGGCTTAGGGAGATCACCAAGCCTCTTTGAGGCTCAGAATGCTAACCTGGAAAATTAAGGTGTCACATTAGAGACTCTATAAGACCCTGTAGTTTTAAGCGCCTTGTGTGTGCTGCCAAATCATGTACCAGGTGCTACCAGTGAAGCCAGAGACATCAGCCATGTGTCACCTCCAAGAAGCCGACTGTGATCAGCTCAGTCCCTTCCCCCAAACTGTCAACAGTTTCCCGATGCCTCCTGAGCCAAGTTCTGGGGAGTAATGTTGAAAGCTTTTTATCTGTGAGGATAAAGGAAAAGAGGGAAAGAAATTGCCTCTGTCCCGGTGAGAAATAAAGACGCTCCACCACTGTGCTTTCTACCAGAGCAAGCATTGCTGAGCGCTCAGCGCGACAGAGTGATGAGGTTTAACAGACATGACAGCCCCGGCTCCCTCCAGAGCCCTCCAGACCCAGTATGGGCGAGGCCTACGTGGACTCTGGGATTCCGCGTATCAGAAGCCGTGGTTGCTCTGCGGCAGTTTATCAAACCCATTGCCTTTTCTTTCTAGAAACACAGCTAGACTAAGTCGCCCAGCCTCCCTCGCGGGTAGGTGTGACTGTGTCATTGCTTTCTGTCCTATGGCATGTGGGTGGATGGCACCTTTTCCAGCCCTGCCCCATGAAAACCTCTCACCCAACTCTCAATTCCCCGTCTCCACCCTTCTGCCGGCTGAACACCAAGGCCCAGACCCAGTGCGGAAGAAGCCCCAGGCTGAAGATGGCAGAGCGTCTGTGGCCTGGGCTCCTGAATGCACGTCTTCCGCCACGGCTGGACTCTGCAGGAGCAAGGAGTCAGCTGCTTTTGTGTTCAGCTGCAGAACATCTGGGGTTTATCTGTCACAGCAGCCAGCTGCATAGAGAAACGTCTGCCTACGTACACAAAAAGGAATTACTATTTGTGCTATTGATTTCTACAATGAGAGCTTTTAAGATTTCACCTTGTTAAGTCAATAAGCCATCCACTGTGGTTCTGATACCAGTTTCTGAGGTCTTAACGAACGAATACTGAATACGTCATTGGGTAAATGAACAATGGGTAATTAAATAAATCACTGAAAGAGAAATGTCAGGAGTGGGCGCCCCAGAGGGCAGAGTGGGGTGAGATGGCAGAAACATCTTCTTTCGTCTGGAACATCTTCCAGCCACCACCGATTTGTTCCTTGGGAAGTGAGACATAGATTCTAACGCAGGCCTGGGACGCTCTGCGGCAGTTAACAAGAGGCCCAGAAAGAAACAGGCTGACCCACAGCTACTGCCCCTCGGTGGGGCGGTGGGGAGGGACATAGAAGAGGTTAAGGAAGTGCCACTGAATTAGGAGGCAGGGCGACAGCTCTTCCCCGAACCAGAAAGGAGAGAGAGGCTGCCTCTGCCGGGTTCTCCATCCCGGACGTGAAGTCGTCCAGTTCTAATCTTCCAACCATTAAGAACATGCCTCTCGTATAACATAGAATGACTGTGTGTCCAAGATGATTAACCGAATACCGAGGGAATCAGTAAGATGGTAAAGCTTGTTCAAAGAGCGTTTTAAAGAACAGAGGTTACACAGTCCGCCAGAAAAGGCATTCTAAAATAAATTTGCTGTGTTAGAAAACTGGAATATTATACAAGATAATAAAATGTAACCTTTAAGGTTATCTTTTTTTTTTTCTTTACCAGAGAGAAATATACATGGTACATGTAACTCCACTGGGTCTAATCCCTTAGTAGGAGAGCCAAACATAGATGCACCCCCCTATGTAACTGATTCAGCCTCTGAAACAAGACTCTAGTATGACATTAAAAGGACATGATGATCACTTTTTTGCCTCATTTCCAAAGTTTAAAAGATATTTCCTAACAGTCCCCCTGTTTTGTTCATAAATAATCTACAGAGATTATTCCTGGTCACAAAAAGTCTCGTCTCATTATGTTCTAGCTTGATTATTTACAAAGATGAAGCAAGAGGCTCATTTAATCCTCCTTGAGCAGATAGTATTAAGTAACTGCTAAAGCAAGTTCTGCCCTATAGAATTAACTTCTGTCTGGAAATTTCATTAAAGAATCTCAGGTTGGGCTTCTTAAAAGACTTGATTTATCTGATCTTCTAGCCCTAGAGACCAGGCCCAAGAAACCTATAGATTTTGGTGAATTCTTCTCTCCTCTAGATCCCCCAAATCCTATTAAGGTCACCACTGCCAGGAAGCTCCTTTCCATCCATCTGTATGAGGTCTCTGTAAACAATGACTCCACATATAAAGCAAGGTGGACTTCTCATACCTGATTAAATAAATGAGGTTAATTTTTAATATGACATTCCAGATGTCACCTTGGTTGCACAGTTGATTTGTGAAATTATATCTCGGTAAAAAGGACCAAATTCTCATCGAACTTATGTAAATAACTATTGCTGAGCAAAGTAAAGAAACTCAGTAAAAGTATACATTTCTGAGTTTTGAGGTATTGGCAAGAATCAGATATCGTTAAAAGTATCATGCTTGGCATGGTGGCATGAACCTATAATCCCAGCTACTCAGGAGAATCTCTTGAGCCCAAGACACACCTGGGCAATATAGCAAGACCCCAGCTCAATCTTAAAAACCAAAAGTCTTTTAGACATCTTGAATTAATTTTTGTGAGTGGTGAGAGATAGGGGTCCTCTTTCATTCTTCTGCATGTGGCTATCCAATTTTCCTAGCACCATTAATTGAATAGGCTTCTTTTCCCCAATGGATGTTGTTGTATGCTTTGTCAAAGATGAGTTGGCTGTAGGTGGATGGTTTTATATCTGGGTTCTTCGTTCTGTTCCATTGGTCTATGAAACCATAAGAACTCCAGGAGAAAATGTATGAAAACTCTTCTAGATATCAGCCTAGGCAAAGAGTTTATGACTAAGACCCCAAAGGCAATTACAACAACAAAAATAAATAAATGGGACTTAATTAAATTAAAGAGCTTCTTCACAGCCAGGGAAATAATCAACAAAGCATATATACAACCTACAGAATGGGAGAAAATATTTGCAAACTATGCATCCAATAAAGGGCTAATATCCAGAGTCTATAAGGAACTCAAATCAACAAGAAAAAATAACCCCATTAAAAAAAAATGGGCAAAAGACATGAACAGAAGCTTTTCAAAAGAAGATAGACAAATGGCCAAGAAACACATGAAACAATGTTTGATGTCACTAATCATCAGGAAAATGCAAATTAAAACCACAGTGAGATGTCACCTTAGCCCTGTTAGAATGGCTTTTAGTTAAAAGTCCAAAAACACCAGATGCCGGCATGGATGCAAAGAGAAAGGAATGCTTATACGCTGTTGGTGGGACTGCAGATAGTCTGCCAACCTCTTAGTACAGCCTCTGTGGAAAACAGTATGGAGATTCCACAAAGAACTAAAAGTAGACCTACCATCCGATCCAGCAATCCCACTACTGGGTACCTACCCAGAGGAAAAGAAGTCATTTTATCATAAAAGACACCTATACTTGAATGTTTACTGCAGCACAATTTACAATTGCAAAGATGTAGAATCAACCCAAGTGCCCATAAGTTCATGAGTGGATTAACAAAATGTGGTATATGTATACCAGGGAGTGCTACTCAGCCATGAAAAAGAACGAATTCATGCCTTTTGCAGCAATTTGTACGGAACTGGAGACCACTATCCTAAGTGAGGTATCTCAAGAATGGAAAAAGAAACACCACATGCACTCTCTAATAAACTGGAACTCACCCAGGGGCACACACATGCACAGAGGGAAGTAAAGGTCATCGGAAATTAAGCAGGGGGAGGGGCGAGAAGGGGAGGGGCAAAAACCTGCCTAACGGGCGCGATGCAGTGAACACTACTCGGGTGATGGGCACACTTGCAGCCCTGACTCAAGCATGTCAAAAGCTATCCATGTAACAGAAACATTTGTACCCCCTTAATATTTTGAAATTTAAAAAAATAAAAATAAAGTGTCATATTTCAGTTCGCCAGAGCATAGTCTACTAAATCAAGGTTAAGAGCTAGATTAAAAAGACAGCAAAAGAGACTTCCTCACATACCTGGCAGAAATAGAGTACAGGCAGTCCCCAGGTTATGGACGACCCAACTTACAGCGTCCCGTACTCAGACAGGCTCCCAAGGCTCCCCGAAAGGAAACTTTATAATTAAATAGTTAATAATTCCGGAATTAGTTTCTTCCGTGCATATACACAAACTTGATGGCATAAGCGGCTTGTTGGTGCAGCACCGTTGTGTTAGCGGCTAGTGTCGCTGTTTGTATAGTCGCCTACGCGCAGCATTACTTTCTTCTTAACCGTTTGACTTTGTGAGTCTGTGTTTGCCGTGACTGTGTTTACGACCACGCCTCCAGAGCGAAAGTCCACTGCAAGCCCAGGTGAGCCTGCAGCAGAGAGAAGGTGATTACAGTGGAAACGAAAGTAGAAATAATGAAGCATTTGGAGAAAGGCCAGGCGCCGTCGGTCACCGGGAAAGCATTAGGCTTCAGTCGCCTGACTGTTGGAACAATTATAAGGGATAAAGCGCGAATAACGGCACATGTGACAGGCAGTGCTCCGACGAAAGCATCAGTTATCACTAAGCAGCGTAGTGGATGAATTATTGAAATGGAAAGGTTATTACTGATTTGCTTGGAAGATCAGAATACTCATAACATTCCTATTAGCCCAGGAATTAAAAGAAAGAGCCAATAGTTTTTGTAATGTACTGTTAGAGTACAAGGCTATTAGTATTATTGTTGTTGGGACAGTATTACTCTGTATTATTATTACCACATATGAGCCATTATGGTATTGTTATTATCATTATGCTGTTCATCAGGGATCCGAGTTACATACAAATCCAACTTAAAGACATTCTCAGGAATGTATCTCGTCCGTAACCTGGGGACCATCTGTATTAAGAAATGAAAACGATATTCCAACGTAAATAACTACAATTAAATTTCTCTCATCAGTTAATTCAGTCCTCTATAACTAAACTTTATTCCACTATGTCTTGGCTGAGCAGCGGCTTTTGTGGAGTTGTCTGCTTCTGAACCAAGAAGAATCCTGGAAACTCTGACTAGTACTGAACATAGTTTGACAGTCCTCCAGATGATGCCAACTCTGCACTTGAAAGCCTGAACCCGTAACTCCATTCCTTGAAACAGCAGTAGTCGTTGGTACTTGGCGTAGTCTTTTCCTCAAGACTCTGAGCCTACTGTCTTTGTTGAAGATGCGGGCTCTGGTTGTAGGGCTCCTCGAAAGTGTCAGAAGAAGGTGGAAACACTCTGTAGACAACATTATGTGTCTTGGGTTCATTTTTTACAGCAAACAGTAGTATCAAAATAGAGAAGAGTTAATTTTCTGTTGGGATACAGCGGATAACGTTTTCTAAGACTTTGATCGATGTTCTCTCTTGGGCAAGAATATATCATGGACAATGAGAAGAGCGCTGGCAATTTTGCAGGGTCTCCCGCTCTCTTTCATAAAGGGCACCCTCTCGGAAATGTTAATATTAATCGTAGTTTACTGTACACAGTTCTTTGATCTGGCAAATCAGTTTTGTCATTCAACCTTTACAACCGTATTGAGTTAATTAAGACATGTGCAAAACAGATCTAATTATTTCTTGCTTCCCTCTTTTCATAAGGTTAAAGAATAAATCTTGTGTGCTCCCATGGGGCCTTGGGACATCCCAAAGGATGGTAGATGGAAAATCCTAATTTTCTTTTTCTAAATTATGGTCTGATTTCAGGATGGCAAAATCAAAAGTTAGAAGAGGGACTTTAGGCACTTGATTAAGATAGAAATAATAGATTGGTTACCTGTTAAACAAAGTGACAATATACTATTTTAAATAAACTTTGAAGAAGGTGACATAATTTCATGGAAACTTAGCTCCTTAAGAATCAAGGGCAAGGTAAATTCATACAAAGTACAGAAAATTATTCTAGTGAGAATTTAAATCCTTGCTATCCATGTAGGTAGCACAGGATGTAAAGAATAACCTGTCACTCTCCCTTTGTAAGAACAGACTAATTGCCCCAAGACCGATTTATCATTTTAACAGAGAGAAATCAAATTCTAGTTTTTCACGTCTGTCAGATTCAGCAGTGACAATTCTCAAGCTCTTCCCACCCCCTTTAATTAAACTCATGAACAAGCCCATCAACACTGAGCAAACTTCACCAGAATTTGAGGACATTTCTTTGCTTTTTTTAGACTCATTATTTGTATTATAAACCAAGGTGAATCAAATTAATTTCTACAAACATTGTACAATGCTCCATATTCAATTGTGTCTGCTGTTATTCTTTTTCCTGTGTGAAACAACTAGACACCTTACTTTATGTTAAAACTATCTTTTTTCCTCAAAATATACATCCTATGATCTTGTAAACAGTGAATTTCTTTTCTATTACGCTTAACCCTTTGGATAATAGTCTTAACTACTTACATTCATTAAAACTTGTAAGCAAATTCTATTTTTAAACAGAGAACTAAGAGGCGTACAGGTAATCAAGAATAAACTATCACATACAAGCATTTAAGCAGACCCCAAAGCTCAGAGGGACATAGAAGGTGACCCCCTGCAGCCACCCACATGCCCTTTACATCTTCTCCAAGTGACGAAAGGAAGGCCTCCGTGAATGAGACCCAAAGATACGGCCATTCGTACCATGTGCAAATAGGAAACAATTGCATGTATTTAGACGGTAAGACTATGCTCAGAAGCTAAGGTTTCTGTATTCAATTTCACTTTGACATTATCCAGGTAGCCAACGATTATCCAGAGAAAAATCAAACAGTTAACTCAATTAACCCAATTTCATATTAGTCTATCATTTTAAAGTTAACTAAGGGTGTTAGAAATTATGTTCAAATAAACATACTACAAATACAATTTTTGTCATTACGAAAGGTTTGTCAAAATTTTCTAATTCAATTTAGTTGATAATTTTGCATTTTTCACTATCCTGAATATTATGCAGGACTAATATTAGCTAATCTAATAACTAATTAGTATAAAAAGTTCAGGGAGTTTGGATTAGCTAGTCTCTTCGTGAAAAAAAAAGACCAAACCTTACTTTTAAAAAATCTTGCATCAGGCCAAGCGTGGTGGCTCACGCCTGTAATCCTAGCACTCTGGGAGGCTGAGGCAGGAGGATCGCTTGAGTTGAGGAGTTCAAGACCAGGCTGCACAAGAGCAAGACCCCATCTCTACTAAAAAAAGAAAAATTAGCCGGGCATCGTGGTGTCACGCCTGGAGTCCCAGCTACTCAGGAGGCTGAGGCAGGAGGATCGTTTGAGCCCAGGAGTTTGAGGTTGCTGTGAGCTATGATAAAACCACTGCACTCCAGCCTGGGCAACAGAGTGAGACTCTGTCTCAAAAAAAAAAAAAAAAATCTTATATCCTATTACTGAAAGCTCAGCCCTTATCCTCGAGACCACATCAGAAGAACAAGAAAAGTGGATTGAGGAAAAGGAAAGAGAAGTTTATTACTTTGCCAGCTAAGGAGGACAAACGGTAGACTTCCTCATCTGAAATCCGAATTCCTGAACATAAGCAGAAATACAGAGCTCAGGGGGAGGGGCCTCAGATCTAGGCTACTGTGTTAATGATTCTAACCATCCCATCTCTGCCAAAAACAAAGTCCCACTTGGCCCCACCTGGGGCTGGCTCAGCCTAGGAAGGCTGAGCTATCGCCTATAATACAAAGAACAAAAGACCTTCTCCCTGCCTCAGTGATGCAGGCCAGGCCCCAGTTCCCAAAAAGAGTGAGTTTAAAGAGGCAGACAATATTTTTGCCGTTTTTTTCAGGCATTCCCTCTGTTACATGTTACTCCCCACTCTCAATCATAGGCTTCCGTATCTATGGAGGAGGGGAAACTATCTGTTACAACCCCACACTGATAAAATCATAGAAAATTACATGTAACTGCCGTTAAGCCAAAATTATTACATCAATCTGAATTACCTAAGAGTTCACCTTGATTACTTGAATTTCTTTATAAAAATGCCACTTAGCTAGCATTTTCTGTAGAAAAGAGTTTTTGTAAACTGGCTCATTTAAAATAGTAGAACTTTATTTTGAGGGAATTCTTGGAATATTAGATTTATGTGAGTGCTTAAAATCTCTATGACCCAATTAATTAAAGAGGTATGGTAATCTAATTTATGAATACCCTTCAGGTAAAAGAAAATATTTCACACACAATGAGCAGTAAAGCTTTTCGTAATTATACACAAACCTACAGAGAGCGGGCAGCTTTAGTTGTACAAACTCAGTCACAGGTCAGAAACAGACAAAAATATAACAGTTCACTCCAGATCTCAAAGGGCTGCTCTTAGTTCCAGGAAGCACAGAATGTTTTCTTAGACATTTGAGGTCACCAGTGGTTAAACAGACGAACTAGAAAGACTAGCAAATGGGATGTTCTGTCATCTCCCACCCAGGAGGACATATCCCGCCATCCCAGGAGAGGTCACCAGGTGATCGGACTGTACACCCGGAGTCCCGGCCATTGCAGTCACCAATGGCAAGTAGCTATTGCTTACGCACGAGACAGAACCCGGGGCCGTGACACGCAGCAGTGAATGTCACATGGCTAAGCGAGCGCTGTGTGTCAGTGAGTCTCCTTGGCAGACTTGTTACTTCTTCTGAAAGTGCTTCATGGCTCAACACGTTTGGCTAACTCCAGCTTCAAAATGACTTCCCAGGCTTATGACACACTCCTTTCATGTCAGATCTCCATCTTGGGAAAAGGGACTTGAATGTTGGAAAACAGCCCAAGGTCATTAAGAGTTTGACCTGAAGGACATGTTGAACTGTACAGTCCAGAGGGCTGCTCTCTGTTTCCAAGACAGCACCTTGCAGCTGTGTGCTCTGCGAGGGAGGAAGGCTGTGTTCTCACGAGAGGGAAGGCACAAGGCCTAAGTGTCACCGAGGAGAGGAAGACCCGGGAAGGAAGGTGAAAAGCCAAGGTCAAGCTCATTGCCTCCCTACCCGCTCAGTTACTCCAGGTCCCCAGGATGCCCCCAGGGGGCCCTAGAAGTTTTCCCCCACCCCACCCAGATCACCCCTCTCTCCCAGGCCCTCTGACCTTTGAGGGAACTGAGAGCCCTGGCCCTACACCCAGCTGGGGCAGGATGGTATAAACGGCGTGGCGCAGACCAGGACGGCAGCGGTGCTCTGCTCTGCCTGCCCAGCAAGTAAACAGCGATGGTGATGGTGACGGCTGTGGAGTGCTGGAGAGCAAATGCCAAGGCCAGCCATTACACAGGTATCATTAGTACTCGAGGACATTTCATGAAGGGCCGGTGGTAAAGCACAGCCTGGGACTAGACGAGCCAGCTGCCCCGAGTCCTTGCTGTCCTTCCTGCCCCTCCTGCAGGGTGTGTCTGAGACGCCCCCGCCGCGGGGACATCCGCCCTCTCCACTCTCACGGGCTGAATTCCTCTCCTTGGGCTCCCAGGGCTCCTCTCTGTCAGAAAACTGGGTCCCCACTGGAACTGTCCGTTAACCACGTCTATCCTCCTGGCTTAGGCTGTGAGCTGCACGAGACGGGCTGTATCTATCTCTGTGAACCCCACCCGGCCCAGTACCAAGGACAGAGCACGCACTCAGCCGACGGTTGTCAAATGGAGGGAGGGAGGGTGGATGGGAAAAGGTTATGCACAACTTGGTCTGGACTCAACAGCTTCTGAATGTCTCCCACGTGCCAGGCCTTGTGCTAGGTGCCAAGAATTCAAACATGAGTAGGCAGATGTGGTTCCTGCCTTTGAGGAGCTTCTAGTCTGGTTTATAAGCTTATGAGCCCAACACTTTTCCTCTCCCTGCCTGGAAAAATCCAGCTGACAGTTTCTTTCTCAGTGTCTGTGATACGGCCAGCCTCTCTTCCGTGCGGAGGACAGAGGAGGAGCCTGGGCCATACTCCCAGTCCTGCCTGCAGCAGGGGTCACGTACGTGCAGATGGTGGCGGGGGAGAGAAGTACGACTTCTGCCTTTCGGTTCACTCTTCAGAGGCTCCTACTGTCTGTGACAGTCCCTCTCAGGACCACACTACAGCTTTCCACCCATTCGGGTGCTGCGCTCCTGCGGACCTCCCCAGTCATGAGCCAGTGCAGCAGATGCCAGAACTTTCCATCTCCCACACTGAGTGCAAAGCACATGGCATTGCACAAGGCAGACACCAGCCACTGCCCACCGTTCCCCCTCCCCTTGGCAAGAGGAAACACTCGCTGCGTGCTCGGAGCGGGGGCAGCGTGCCGGGCGACTGCTTTTCTAAACCCTCAACCAACCTGCAGGGTCAGCGCCACAGATAGGGAATCGACGCTCTCAGAAGTTGGGCCATCTCGCTCAGGGCCTCACAGGATTTGAATTCAGGTCGTGCTGGTCCCTAGCAGGTGCTCATCCTACTATACCAGGCTTTATGGAGCAAAGCGAAGGGCTCTTCTTTGAGCAACCAGGGGCAATTTGCTGAAATGGCCAAACCTCGGTTCTTTGCGTTCTTATCAAAGGCTGTGATTTTCCTCTGCGGAACTGCAGTCTTTCCTCTGACAACCTAAAGAAAAAACAAATCTTCGTCGGTGGAAGAGAGCTGACAGGAAGGAGCTCAGATGGGCTTACCAGGGTGACATTAAATTGCCACTGAACCAGTGAGCTATGGCAAATGCTTCACTCATGATCAAGTTTATAATCCAGCTGGGGCAGCATGCTTCCTGCCATGCAAATGAGATTCCAGAAAGATGGGCTGAGGTCAGGGTAAAATTGGGACTTATTCCCAGAGGATGTCATGAGCTGACTGTCGAGGTGATGTAGAGACCCCAGAGTGTTATGGCCAGTGTCAATCATGGTGGCTAATGTGTTTCGGGTGCCAGCTCTGGGCCAGCACCTGAAGTTTTCAGACATGAAACTGGTTGTGCTCCTAGGCTGGTGAAGTGGCATCAGACAACTAAACCTCATGCAGCCCAAGAAGTGTTAAAATAGGGGTAGCTCCTGTTCACACCTCTGCAAGTGTGAATAGCAGCCCATGTGCCCCAGGAACTATGACTGTTGTGACCTGCATAATAAGACAAGGGCACAAATACCCAACAGCAGACGACACTGATTCATTCAACAAACACCTGCAGGCCAATGAGAAGACAAGGCTGGTAAGATACAGCCCTTGATATCAAGGAGCCTATCTTTTGAGTGTCATTACATACATTTTACAAAAGAGAGAAGATACCTCCAGAAAGCTTGCTGACTTGCCTGGGGTCATGAGCTGGTGTTTGGCAGATGCAGGACTAGAATAATAAACTGTCTAATCCACAACACAACAGAGGCCGAAATGGCTGTGAAATTGCCTTGTCAGTGAATCTCAGATGTCTGTGTCCATCTGTAAGCATTCCCTGGAGGTTAAGGAGATGCTTTGGTACGAGGCCAGTGGCTTGTTCATGAGCTCATGTCCGGCCAGTTGGCTCAGAGGCCTAGAAAGAGCCCAGGCTGTTGCTCACTCTCCCTGGGAGCCAGTTCACATCACAGAGGGAGGGCCTCCGGGCTTCACCCAAGAAGCCCTCAGCATTGGGCGTCCTCTCTGGTAGACACAGATGCATGCCGCCCAAATCCCCTTCAGGGAAGGACTTGCAGCCCAGCAGCTTGGGCATGTCAGGCTCAACAATATTTCTTTTCCTACCAACCCCCGAGCTTACACTGCTCATCCAGCAGTTTCGAGAAAATGGAAGCTTGTTCTGCCTCAGGGCCTTGGCACTTGCCGTGCCCTTGGCCAGATGCTCCCCCGCCTCACATGGCAATGGGTGCAGCTGTCTGAGAGAGACAGGGCTCTGACCCTGGGGCACCTTCTTCCTTTAGGTCTCAACATGACTGTCACTTCCCACTCATGTGCTGCAAGTCGGTCCCAATCACAGGAGCTGTTTACTTTTCTCGGAGCATTTATCACTGCGCATAACTTTGTGTGTTTATCTGCCAGTGCATGGCTCCGGGGGAGACCCTGGCACCTAGCTCAGTGCCTGGCACATGCGAGTGCTCCGTTACCGTTTGCTAAACCCATTTAACAAAGAAGCGGAACCGTGGTTCTGTGCTACAGGGGCTCATAGCCAGAAAGAGGAGGAGATGTCACCAAAGATCAGTCGCAGGTGAGAAAGAACAAGTGCAGACAGGGCCAAGGGAACACCAGCGGCCAAGGGCAGGGCAGGGGCAGAGGCGGGATCTGGGGGGAGAGGTGGGTGGTGCCCAGCAAGGCCGGCAAGAGAGAGGACAGCTGGGCAGGAGGCCAGGCAGGGCAGGCGAGGCAGCGCCAAGCTGGGCTGCCCTTCTCTCCCCCACGCTCCTGGCAGATGGAGGGGGCTCCAGGGCTGGGTGCACCGAGAATGAAAACGCCGGCAGTGTCTGCCGCCAAGCTGTGCCCAGCACCCCTTCTGCAAGTGGTGCAAGGAGGCGCCCTGCAGCTGTCCTGCAAACGGAGACTCCCGGCATGTCCTTAGGACACCGGAGGAAAGGGCCCCACAGCAGCAGCCACCCGGGCCAGTCCACGTTGCATGCTTTCCCCGCCCACCCCTGCACGACCTCTGCGAGTGCAGTCACGCTTCTTTCTCCGTGACTGACTAGTGATGGCCCCGGAAACCGCCACCTTGAGCACAGTTGAAGGGGGACTCCCGCCCCAGCTCCCACCAAGGTCAAGGCCTAAAGGAAATGAGGCTACTGAAAAATCATGCAATGTCCTCCGCAGTCAGGCCTGGCACGCCCGAGCCGGGGGCTCCTCTGAGGCCGGCGTGGGTGGGCAGGGAGCCCATTTGCAGTTGGTCACCAGGGGAAGGAGGGAGCTCCCGTCGGCTCCCGGCAGGGAGCAGGGGCCAGGCGTGGGGCAGTGAGGCCAAGCTGCGGACACCTACCAGGATAAAAGCCCATCTGGCTTATTTCCCAAAACCACCGGCGCTGGCGGCTGAGGAGGCCAAGGCTCGTTCAGCAGCAGCTTTCAGAGCAGAGGGTGGTGGGCCGGGGCCTTCTCCGCTTGGCGTATTTGCCTTGTCTTCCTGAGGCCTTGGAGGGTGTGGTCTCCCTCCCCAGGACCCTGGCTGGCTCTGCGCCAGGTTTAAGCTGGCTGCCCCCAAGGACAGGACCCCCTGCATCAGCGCTGAGTATGGCACAACGGGGACATGCTCAATTGGAAGAGACCCCACGCCTCAGATTTCTGGGCACCCCAGAGTCAGCTCTGGGGTGACTGGGCACATACCCACAGTGTGGGAAGCTTGGGGGGACCTGGCTCTGGGCCGTTTCCTCTGCGGGGTTCTCAGCGCTCCGGACCTCCCCGGAGAGCCTTTCCCGGGTCGTGCTCCCAGACCATGACGTGCGCCCGGCTCCCCATCCCCAGTCCCGCCTGGGCTCCGAGTCCGCGGGCCGGGCCCGCTCACAGCCGGTCCTTCGCCGCCCCCCGGTGGCGGTCCGGGCTCACTGCGCGCTGGAGCGACTGTTTACTTCCCCGTCTCCCTAAACCAGGGTGGACAGACACCGCGTCCCACGTGCTCCTAGCACCCTCCTGAGGACTGCAGGGGACGCAGTGCCTGCCCTAAAAAGAGCGTAACCTCCCCAGGAGGTGAAGGCATGCCCTCAAGGGAGCAGTGAAACCACAGAAGGTAGCATGTGCCTTCAGGGAAGGGAAGGTCACAGCAGAATGAGGAAAAAGGCTAAAAAAGATGTGATGGCGCCGCATGCCCTCCAGCGTGGGGCGCACTGGGATGCGTGGAGAGGATGGGAAGGACTGGGCAGGGAGGGTGGCGTGGGCAGAGACCGGCGGGGAGGGACCTGCACGGGCACAGGCAGGAAGGAGGTGAGGCAGCGCTTACCGCTGCGCCCAAGGCCCGGGAGGAGGGGGAGCCCCTCTTCCAGTGGGGAGGGCGCCAGAGCCCCCCGCCAAGTCTTCCAAATTATGGGGCACCTTGAAGGAGTGTTTTTTCTTCAAATGCCAAGAGTCTCAAAACAGTGATGCAAGAAGATGAATCTGACGCCTGAGCCCGGGGTTGAGCAGACGCACAGGCTCCGGGAATAACACGCAAAAGGAGCAAGCGAGCCCAGCCCCTCCGGCCCCCACGTCCCACCCAGCGGAGCAGAACGGGAGGGCCTGACGCCGCCACGCCCCTCCTGAGCGCTCATGCACGCGGGCGTCGCCTCGGGTCGCTCGCTGTCTTATTAATACGTAACCCGCAGTGGCCTTGTGTGGGAGGCGTGGGAAACTGTTCCTTTTTCACAAATGGGAAAACTGGAACTCAGAGAGGTTAAGAACAGTCACCTGGCTGGGAAGGCGCGAGGCAGAACATCAAGCCATCCGACTCCGCCGCTAGCTGCCCTTTGCAGCAACTGCTTACCTTAGCGTGAGCTGAGATCCGCAAACGTGCCTTCTTGCGTCGTGTTTAACTCAATCCTCATATCAGCCCCGGGAAGCTGGAGGTATTATTTCCATTTCACAGGTGAGAAAATCGCGAAGAAATAACATACCCCGTGACTCATTATCTAGTGGGCGGCTGAGCTAAGATTCAAAATTCAAACACAAATGTGTCTGGTAACCCAAGACCCTTTCACGACAGCACAATGGTACTATCACGTATCCCCTCCCGCCTCTGAAGTCTGGAGACGGAGTGTTTACCTGCAGAAACTGCCCTGCTGTCTCCCAGCTCAAGCTGGGCTTCACCTGACACCACACCAGCACCCCCCACCACCCCCTCCCTAAGGGAAGTCAGAAGCATGTGCACTCCCAGGACCATTCCCTGCCAGGCATGTTTCCTGCCCCCCACCCGCCGTCAGCAGCCCTGGCTGACCTGTCCAACCGTTATGTCACTACTGCCCTTGACCATCATTCCCAGGTTCTGGGAGGGGCCACAGTAGGAGCAAGCATCCCCGTGATTGCGTGAGGGCCCCTAAATCCAAAGCCATGGCCTTAGGGAGCCCGAAAGGGGTGATACAGGTATGTTTTATTCAAAGACTCCCCTGCCATTTCCTCTGAGAGCCTTTCCCTTAGAGCTGAAAATGGGGGGGAGGGGTATGGACACGTGTGGGAGACAGTCCCGCCGTCTAGTGGTATTGCCTGGGTAGGAGAAACTCCCATTGGCAAGGATGGTGGGAAGGCAAGACACACATCCCAGAGTGGGTGACAATGATTCCCACTACCTGAGTATAGATCATGGGTGACACGTGGCAGAAATGCAAGAGAAAAAAGCCTCTGTTGGAAACCCGTTGTTCAGCGGGAGCCACATATTCCAGTTCTAGGGCGGCTGGGTGCTTTAACAATGGGCTGCAGTCACAGGCACAGCACTTGAGGGCCGCTGGGGAGTCAGAGGGCAGCATCCAAAGGGGCAATATAAATGGTTTCCAAAAGCACGTTTTAGTGTGTGAAACACGCAGCTATACAGATTGGGAAGCAAAGGCATAGTTCCATTTGTTTTAGGTTGACATAAAATTCACAGAAATGTTAAATCAAGGTAAATATAAAGCAAAACCTAAATAAAGACGAAAAGGAAGAGAAAATAAGAACTGCTGGTATCGCTTTGGGGTTGCGCTGCCAACTGCTCTGATACTACGCATTTGATTGCCTGGATGAAGGGAAGTACTCGAGAACAAGACCAGAGACACAATTTAAATTTGGCACAGGAGGGGCTGGGGTGCAGAGGGGAGAGGCAGCACTTAGCATCTTCCCCGTCTCGCCCGACCAGTGCCCCGAGAAAAGTATGCTTTCTAGATTTCCTAGGCTTGCTAGAGGTTGTGAAGAGGCAAAAAGACATTCCTCATCCATGCCGTGGCCAGCCTTTTAGGTCAGAGGTTCTCAACCAGGGCTGAACATCAGAATTACCTGGGGAGCATTTAAAATCTTAATGTCAGGCCACTCCCCTCACCAATTAAATTAAGATTGCTAAGAACCAAGTGTCAACATTTTTGAAAAACTCTTGGAGCGATGCAGTGGACAGGCTGAGAACCGCTGCTCTAGCGTGTTCTTGCTGACTTTGGATTTCCTAGAGTATTGGTAGATTTAGATTATCTGCTTTATGTTCATCACCCACACGGTCAGTTAAAACCTGGCCCCAAATCCTTCTCACTGCCCGTCTCTGACACTGTGTATCCTTATTTAATTCACTGATTTCCTCGCAATGGGAATGAACTGCAGTCAAGTAATCAATTAAAACACAACTGAATAAAAGTATTTCCCAGTGGTCCCAGCAGAAAATGCCTTCTAAGAACACAATCTATCCTATCCAGTTTCTATCAATCAGTTCCTTGATTTGAGTCCTATCCTCAAAAAAGCCTTTTTGGAAGATCCACCATCCACCTGTTTAAATAACTCCCCTCCCCCGCCGTTACATTTGATAATGTAGTAGGTCTGATTTTTTTTCTCTAAGAAAAATTCATACCAGAGAAACAGGTCTTAGGTAATTTTTTCCCACTTCACCATCATGTTCTTGTCCTATTTTTTTTTTTTTAAAGTTCTTTTAGAAGTGTCTCTTCCAATCAAAGGAAGGCCATGTATTTCAAGATCTATAAATAGTCGTGGGTCTTTATGATTCTTCTAGAACATTGCATTCCTTTGACTCTCTGTAGTGTTCATTTTCCTCCCAGTTTTCTTATTCCCACACAGCCTGAAAAATATTCCCCCATGGGGAAGCGATGGCAAAATCGCCAAAACAAAAGGGACTGTGCTAAGTGCCCAGAGGGGCCTTAATAATAACCTGGTAAGTGGATGTAAATGTGGCGAAGTGTCTCTGCAGCCCAGGGATAACCTTCAGAACTCCGAGCAGCCACACATTGCTGATAAGCATAGCGCAGTTCTGAGAAAACGCCTGGGGAGGACTGCTGCTAGAGGCTCCGCCAGTGGCCGCCAGCATCAGCCACCGAGTGGGAGGAATGATCCAGTCTCTGCTTTCATCTTCGCTCTGAGTCTTTCCTGCATCTTGGGGAAAACCTGTTGGGATCTGGAAACAAAGGGAAAGGATTGAGATTATTTGGTAACTTTAGGAATTTGTTTATTATTACTTGAGAAAATTAGATTATTTTTTCAATTTTTTTTAACCTCATCAATTCATCCTATTTCTACATTACTGTGTTTGTCTGGATTCTGTCTTTTAAATCATGCATACTTCAGCACGGCACAGCCGTGGAGTACAAGTCGTCGTCAATCACCTAATCTTTAGCAGTAGCTAATGACAGAGTAAAATGGTTTTCCAGCATATGAGTCAAGGAATCATTAGGCAACACGTCTAAAAGAGAATCAACCTCCGGGAATCGTGCTCAAATCCATAGCTGACCCATGCTGTCCCCACCTCAAGTCCAGAGTTTGACGGTCCCATGGAAAGAGCCCTACATTTTGGAAAGACTTGTGTTTTGATCCATTCTCTGCTCTTGCAATAGGTGTATTGCTTGTTTCAAGAATAAGGGAGCCTCGTTGGGAAATTTAGCTCTCACTTTGGGTAATGGGGTGGGTGGGATTGGTTGTCTATCTGGCTGTGATAGTTGTTGACCTGCCTCAGGTTTCCTGTGGTGACCAGTCTCAGGGAGACCAAGCAATTTGGAGAGGACACAGATAAAAACAGGCACGAGAGGCACCTCGAGTGAGATAAAGCAGGTTAAAGTGCCCCATAAAGCACAAAGCATCTTGCAACATTTGTATCCAGGTCATTGACTCTGCATGACTCTGCTTTGTGAGCACAGCCCAGACCACCTGCGCTTACATCACAGGGCCTGGCTCAGCCTCCGGCCAGCCTGGAGAGACCCTCTCTCTGTCTGGGAACACTTTCTTCTCTGGTTCTCTTTACCTTGCTTTGGGTGCCCTGTAATTCAGTACCGAATTCTACAGTCAAGTTCTTTATTCTATTTGGATAAAAATGAATTATAGAATCAAACACACCTTTTTTTTTAATTTCAGAATATTACAGGATATAAACGTTTTGGTTACATAAATTACTTCTGTACTATTTGAGTCAAAGTTATAGGTGTGCCCATCCCCCAGATAGTGAGCATTGTACCCATTAGGACACTGGTTTTGAATTTTGGCTTCGCAGCTTAGAATGTCTTAGAACCTTATACAGTTTGGATGTTTGACTTTCCAAATCTCACTTGGAAATTTGATCTCCAGTGTTGCAAGTGAAGCCTGGTAGCAGGTGTTTGGATCATGAGGGCGAATCCCCCACGAATGGCTTGGTGCCCTCCCAGGTAATGTGTGAGTTCTCGCTCCGCTAGTTCATTCAAGAGCTGGTCTTTGAAGAGTGTGTCACCTCCTCCCTCTCGTCTTGCTCCTTCTCTCCCCATGTGACACACCTACCCCTCCTCCAACTTCTCCCAGGAGTGAACGCTTCCCGAGGCCGTCTCCCAGGGGATGAAACAGGTGCTGGCAGCACGGTTTTTGTACAGTCTACAGAACTGTGGCCAAGTAAGCCTCTTTTCTTTATAAATTTACCCAGCCTCAGCTATTCCTTTATAGCAATGCAAAATGGACTAACACAAACCTTGACCGGTTTCTTTGCACTTCTGAGACTCAGGGAGAGATGATCACTCCTCTTTTAGAGATGCAGAAACTAACAAGGATGTTTCTGAGAATTGAATGAAGCCATTGCTCAAAGTAGCTTCCTTATCATCTGATTCACAATGGGTATAAGATATATATATCAGTTCCTTTCTATTTCCCTGAATGATCTCTACTAATTGAAAAGCTGGTTTTCACTAATAAAAGAGGGTAAAAAGAAGGTGCTCTTTAGTAAGATACAAGGGGGAAATATCATTTTATCTTACTAGGTAATGTAGGGTAAGATAGAAATCAGTCCCTTAACAAAGCAAAGAGTGAGAGATTTGGTCACACGGAAGCCTAGCAGCCTCCCTCAATGACCACCGGGTCTTTTAGGTGATGGAAAGATTGGAACATACAAAACACGGAGCTGACCTACTCAGCAAAAACCCTTGCCTGAAAATATGTTCTAGGAGCATGATGATTTTCCAGGTCTCAAAATCATAGCCAGAATTTGCGCCATCCTGGGTTTGAGTGGGCCACTTCAGCGCATTCTGGGACCAATGCCAACAGCAATCTGGACACCACTTGAGTGCCCCAAATCACTTACTCTCTAAATCTGGACTTTCATTCTAAGGAATTATTGTCTTAGGCCAAAATTTGCAATAGGAATGGCCTTGTCATAGCTTTGCAAGGTGCCCCTCTCTGGCCCCGTATCAACCCGCCTACAAACTGAATAGTTTGGCTTGGAAATCCTAAGGGACCTCTCCAGTCTTGCAGTGTGTTGATCAATGGCACAAGCCTCTGCCCGTGGCAACTCATAGCTCAGGATCAAGGAATGTTTCCCTTGGTTCGAAATCAAAATCATTCCTGCTCTACTGAAGCCTGCCCCTGCATTCCCTGTGCTTTCAACAGACAGAAAAACAGCTTCTCGCTGTTACAAGCTCCCAGAGCCATCCTTACTCTAGTTTCTGATTTTTTGCTTCACACTCACACTGAGATCCCCAGCCTCAGCTCTGTGACCACCGGGGGTGCTGGCATCAGCACACAGATGTTGGGTCATCCTGACATCAGCAGGGGATGATTTTATTCTGTGCCCTCTCCCGTCATGTCGACACAAACAAATATCTGATGCACAGATATCTGATGCATATGAAAGTTTGCTTATTTCCACCCTGACTCAGTATCTGAGTTGAATCAGAACGGACTTCGATCAGACACAAAAGGCTCTTAGCTGTAATAACCTCATGTCAAGGATTTCCCAGGATAGTCCCAATTTCAAATGTTACAGTAGTCCCTCGGGACTAGGAGGGATTAATCCCAGGAACCCCTGGGGTGAAGATGCCAAAATCTGCAGATGTTCATGTCCCTTGTATAACCCATGTACATCCTGCCGTACACTTTAAAGCATCTCTAGATTACTTCTAAAATACCCAATGCCTTAGAAACACCGTGAAAATAGTTGTTACACGGTAGTGTTTTATATTTGTATTATTTTTTTATTGTTGCATTTTTATTTTTTACTGTGTTTTTGCTGAATATTTTTGATCCTCCATTGGTTGAATCTGCAAATGCAGAAGCCATGGATATGGCAGGCCGGCTGTGTATGCTATTACCAAATTAGTAGTTGTAAATTTTCGTTGTGAAAACAATGGCTGCAATGAGGATTAAGAGCAGGAGAATGGTTGTGGAAATGACCTATTTCAGAGATGTAAGTGATGAGGAAAATCCGTGCCTGATATTCATAGCAGAATCAACAGTCAGCGTAGGCGGGAAGAAAGCATGCAATTTGGCAGAAGCCTTTTTGCTGAGATGATCCTCAACGGGTGCATTTTTCAGATGTGTGTGGTTCTGCTGCCCTCTAGCGTCTCAGAGTCTGCAGAACATGTTCGACGTGGAAATGCCACCTTACCGCTGATTTTACAGTCACAGACCTGAAATGTTAAACCACCTAGTAGTGTATTTCTGCTTCTGGCAACATCAGACTAGCGTACTTCAGATCAATATTTTCCTCATAATTAGAAAATCTAAAAAAATAGGAAAAAATGTTCTTGAAGTTATCAGGGAGTTATAGAGACAATAAAAACTTGGGAAATCCAAGATTTCTAAGAGACAGGAAGACCAGAGGGGTAAGCCCAGCATCTGCCGAGGCGCCTCCCTGAAGCGTCTGCAGACGGTAACGCCGCCACGAAGATGGAGAGACAAGCAGAAAGCAGCAGATGAGGAATGAAAAGCCGAGCAGAGATTTCTGCAAGTGTCATGGAATTGCAGGAAAATATGATTTCGGGACCTGCCAAGGAGGGACCCTGGCATAGACCTCAGAGTTTTGGTTGAGGGCCCCTCCCCACAAGGGCTTCCACTAGATCAGCCTTCACACAGGTGAAGCTCAATCCATAATTGCACTAAGGTGATTTACATCCAGGCTGTCGGCCTGTCAGAAGTATTAATAGTAGTAAATCCTTGTAGCTGAGTAGAACTCCATGGGATACAGATACACATTTTATTAATCCACTCATGTATTGGTGGGCACTTGGGTTGTTTCCACGTCTTTGCAACTGTGAATTGTGCTGCTATAAACATTCGAGTGCAGGTGTCTTTTTTATAGAGTGTCTTTTGTTCTTTTGGGTAGATGCCCAGTAATGGGATTGCTGGATCAAATGGTAGATCTACTTGTATCGCTTTAAGGAATCTCTCTATTGCTTTTCACAGGGGCTGCACTAGTTTGCAGTCCCACCAGTGTAGGAGTGTTCCTATCTCTCCGCATCCATGCCGACATTTATTGTTTTGGGACTTTTTGATAAAGCCATCCTCACAGGGGATAAGTGTTATCTCATTGTGGCTTGGCTTTGCGTTTCCCTGATGATTAGAGATGTTGAGCATTTTTTCATATGTTTCTTGGCCGTTTGTCGTATTTTGAAAAGTTCAATGATTCTGCCGTAAGA